>CAUYRH010062959.1:0-49345 GCA_963574655.1 Perodicticus potto | reverse complement strand
CCACTCAGATCAGGAACCAGCCAAGGTTGCCCACTGTCTCGACTGCTCTTTAACTTTGTAATGGAAATTTTAGTCATAGCAACTAGGGAACAAAAGGCGATCAAGGGTATCCACACAGGGTCAGAAGAGATCAAACTTTCCCTCTTTGCAGATGATATGATTGTATATCTGGAAAACACCAAGGATTCTACCACAAAACTCTTAGAAGTGACCAAGGAATATATCAGTGTCTCAGGTTACAAAATCAACACTCATAAATCTGTAGCCTTTATATATAGCAATAATACCCAACCTGAAAAAACAGTCAAGGACTCTATTCCATTCACAGTAATGCCAAAGAAGATGAAATATATGGGAGTTTACCTAACAAAGGATGTGAAAGATCTCTATTAAGAGATCTATGAAATTCTAAGAAAAGAAATAGCTGAAAATGTTAACAAATGGAAAAACATACCATGCTCATGGCTGGGAAGAATCAACATTGTTAAAATGTCTATACTACCCAAAGCAATATACAGCTTTAATGCAATCCCTATTAAAGCTCCATTGTCATACTTTAAAGATCTCAAAAACTAATACTTTGTTTTATATGGAATCAGAAAAAAGCCTCCAATAGCGAAGCCATTACTCAGAAATAAAAACAAAGCAGGAGGAATCACACTACAGACCTCAGACTATACTACAAATTGATAGTGATCAAAACAGCATGGTACTGGCACAAAATTAGAGAGGTAGATGTATGGAACAGAATAGAGAACCAAGAGATGAACCCAGCTACATAGCATTAGGCAATCTTTAACAAGCCAGTGAAAAACATTCAGTGGGGAAAAGATTCCCTATTTAACAAATGGTGCTGGGTGAACTGGATGGTGACCTGTAGAAGATTGAATCTGGACCCACACCTTTCACCATTAATTAAGATAGACTCTCACTTGATTAAAGATTTAAACTTAAGACATGAAACTATAAAAATACTAGAAGAAAGTGCAGGGAAAACTCTTGAAGGAATCGGCCTGGGTGAATTTTTTATGAGAAGGACTCGCCAGGCAATTGAAGCAGCATCAAATATACACTACTGGGACCTGATCAAACTAAAAAATTTCTGCACAGCCAAGAACGCAGTAAGTAAAGCAAACAGACAGCCCTCAGAATGAGAGAAGATAGTTGCAGGTTATGCCTCCAACAAAGGTTAAATAACCAGAATCTACAGAGAACTCAAATGTATTAGTAAGAAAAGAACAAGTGATCCCATCTCAGGATGGGCAAGGGACTTGAAGAGAAACTTCTCTGAAGAAGACAGGCACACAGACACTTAAGAAACTGCTCATCATTCTAATCATCAGAGAAATGCAAATCAAAACTACTTTGAGATATCATCTAACTCCAGTAAGATTAGCCCACATCACAAAATCCCAAAACCAGAGATGCTGGCATGGATGTGGAGAAAATGGAATACTTCTACATTGCTGGTAGGAATGCAAACTAATACTCTCCTTTGGAAAGATGTTTGGAGAATACTTAGAGATTTAAAAATAGACCTGCCATTTGATCCTATAATTCCTCTACTAGGTATATATCCAGAAGACCAAAAATCACATTATAACAAAGGTATTTGTACCAGAATGTTTATTGTAGCCCAAGTCATAATTGCCAATTCATAGAAGAAGCCCAAGTGCCCATCAACCCATGAATGGATTAATAAATTGTGGTGTATGTACACTATGGAATATTATGCAGCCTTAAAGAAAGATGCAGACTTTACCTCTTTCATGTTTACATGGATGGAGCTGGAACATATTCTTCTTAGCAAAGTATCTCAAGAATGGAAGAAAAAGTATCCAATGTACTCAGCTCTACTATGAAACTAATTTATAGCTTTCATAAGAAGGCTATAACCCAATTATAGCATAAGAATATGGGGAAAGTGGTGAGAGAGGGGAGGGGAGCAGGGAGGATCGGTGGAGGGAGGGTAAATGGTGGGGCCACACCTATGGTGCATCTTAGACAGGTTCAGACAAAAATTACTAAATGCAGAATACAAATGTCTTCATACAATAACTAAGAAAATGACATGATGGCTATGTCAAACAGTTCGATGAAAATGTTTCAGATTGTATATGAAACCAGCACGTTGTACTCCTTGATTGCACTAATGTACTCAGCTATGATTCAACAATAAAAAAAAAAAAGAAAGAAAGAAAAACAGGGCTTTGTGGCCAAGACTACTGGATCATGGCTTTGCTAGGGGTGGGTGGTTCTGGGGAGTCAACAAGGGTGTTACCTGGCTTATATTAAAATAGACCAAGAGCAGATGATTAAAATGTTGTTGTTGGCTGCCCAGGGGAATATAATAATTCCTCATCTGATCTCCAGATCTAAGCCAATTCTCAGATCCAGAATCCTATGATTGAAAGAAGTGCTAGATCCTCTTACAGAAAACTCTACAAAGCCTCAACACAAATACATAGTACTAATTCAATCCTTTGCCAAAGAGATGTACACTTCAGAAAAGAAAATTTGCATGATGTACACCGTGCTGTGCACTGCAGAGATGAAAGTACCCAAATATTTCATGAGCTGTTGGATCCAGATTTGAGATGACATTAATATCAGAGAAAACAAAACACCATCATGATGTCCTCATTAGAGTGGGTGTGTGAAAGCCAGGTGATAAATGCAGTATTGGCCCAAGTTGATCTCGTCTGCCAACCCACACTGTGATAATTTTCACAGTTTCTGAGTGCCTAATTGGGTTGGATAGACTTAGCAGCTGGAAGACCCTTCACACTGGTTCCTGGCCTGCAGAGTGAGAGCCATTGCAGCCCAGAAGGCCAAGGGAAGGGCAACTGATCATCATCCCAGCCAAAGTAGTAAATTAGACGCACTAACCCATTCCAGTTAAATAGAAGAAACTTGACCCACTCTCAAAGACCTCAGGGTTGCAGAGGTTGCAGTTCCCATATCTCACTTCATTCACTTGCAAAAGCCTAATGGATCATAGAGGATGGTGACTGTCTGAATCTGTTTTCTGCTGTGTCTAACAGAACATCTGGAATTTAAATTATAAATTTATGATTTTATAAACTTTATCAATTAATATAATTTTATATAAGCAATATAGTAATTTCTCCCTGTCTCCAAAGAAAAGGAATTTATTTCTTACAGTTCTAGAAGCTGAGAAGTCCAAGGTTGAGGGACTCCATCTGGAAGAGCCTTCTTGCTGGTGGGGACTCTTGATAGAGTCCAGAGGTGGCACAGGGTACCACAGGCCAGGGAACTGAGCATGTTCACGTGCCAGATCACTGTCTCTTTCTCTTGCCACCCTCTGGTTACATTGGGCCCACCCAGATAACCCAGGGTAATCTCTCTATTTAAGGTTAGCTGACGAGAAACCTTAACTTCACCTGCAACCTTTTTCGTGCACCCTAGCACATTCACAAGTTCCAGAGCTGAGGCCAGATACATTTTTAGGGGCCTATTACTCTGTCTCCCACAGATGAACATGGAAGCAATTTGTGATAAAAAAAAAATGGAATGTTTGGAATTGTTCCCAAGAAGGTCCAGGAGAAGACATAAAAAAGATGGCCCAGATTCCCAAGTCACCCACTTCTTTTGTGTTGATGGGTAGTCCATTCCAGTGAGCATATCAAAATAGACTGGGTGATTTATCAACAAGCATCTCTTCCTCACAGTTGTGGTAGCTGGAAAGTCCAGGATCAAATTGGCAGTGGGTCTGATGGGGACCCACTTTCTGGATCATAGATGATCTCTTCCTGCTGTGCCCCCTCAAGGCAGGCGGGACAAGGGGGCTCTCTGGGGATTCTTTTATGGGAGCACTAATCCCATGTATGAGGCTCTGCCCTCGTGACTCATCACCTCCCCAAGGCCCTACTTCCAAATACCATTACATTGGGGATTAAGTTTCAACCTGTGGATTCCGGGAGAATGTAAGCATTCAGGCTATAGCAGTGCATTTCCATCAGCTCACAAGCACTGCCTTGCAGTGAGATTCCCCATCACCAGCCACCAGAGGACATGAACCTGGGCTTCATTCCCCAAGGGACTGGCTCAACACATTGATGAGGGCAGAAAATAGAATGCTGCCATTCTAGCCCCCCACAGAGGGGCAGCTGTAAAGTAGCCTGGTGAGGGAAAGGCACTCGGGCAGTGCACCACACCAGACACCGGACGGGAAGAGAAGTGGCTAAGATAAGGGTATATGCAGATTCCTCGGTGGGGGGAAATGCCTTGATGGGTTATCAGGGGCTTAGAGGGTGGGGGTTGGGGCAAGACTGGAGGAACATCTGCAGAGAGTTAGAGGAGGGGGAACAGGACCTGATGTGCAGGTGCGTGTGGTGGGCACAAAAACTACACGGGTCCCTGTGTCTCATATCTCCTGTCTCATGTCAATGAAAACTAGAAAGCATCTTCCACTGACAAGCTGCTGAAATACCAACTAGATAGGATGGCTTGAGATTTCAGCCAGTGTTGGTCCTTTGCCATGGAAGATAAGGACATTAGACATGCAGAAGGCTACTCAAGGGCTCAGGAGCATGGGCTCCTGCTCACCAAGGCTGCACTGGCTGCCGCCGCCACCAACTGTCCTGGCTTGACAGAAGCAGAGCCCTGCACTGAGCCTGGGTTCTCAGGAGGCCAACGACTGCTGGACATCAAGTTGATTACATTGACCCATTCTTCCCTGTAAAGAGAAATGATTCATCCTTATTAGAATCAGTATGTATGCTGGGTTTGGATTTTCCTTGCCAGCCATGGTGCCTCAGCAAACACCACTATCCCGTGGCTCATAGAGTGAAGTTTCCATGTGGGATTCTGAGCAACAAAGCCTAGGACCAAGGGACCCACCTTAAAGCAAAGGAGTTGTGACAATGGGCTCCTATCATATAATAATTCATCTGTAAGTGACTGGTCTTATAAAACATGGGGATCACCTATTAAAGTTTAAGCTAAGGCACAAGCTCAAGGGTGGTACTCCAAAGTGTTTGGGTGCTGTCCTGCAAGAGGTAATAATATTACCTAGGTCAGGAGGTCAAGGGGTGAATGTAGGACTGACTTGGGCAACACCACCTCCAGGGAGCCAGCTGGAGAAATTGTGCTTTCTTGCCTTGCAACTTTAGGCTCTGCTAGGCTAGAGATCTAGTTACTAGAGTGAAGGGGATAGTAGTTATACCAGGAGACACAGTACGTGTCCCACTGAACCTGAAGCTCTGGTTGATATCTGGCTCTTTGGCGTTCTTACAGTTACCATGAGGAGGGCTTGGGAAAAGGGTTAAATGCAATGGGTTGGATACAGGGAGTACATTTCCTAAGAGTCTATGCTATGGTGATCTCAAGAAACGATGGCTAAGTCAGAGCTTCCCTTCCCAGAAACACGCCCCCTGGACTAAAGTGATTGAGCGATTGTGTGAGTGTGTATCTGTTCATACATAGTGCATTTTATGTGTACTGATTTGGAACAAGGTACGAGATAAGATTTAATATGTGTACACGTTTGTTTAAAGTGAATTTTGTTAAAAAGAATAGTTATTTTCTCTTTGAACATGAAAGCAGTGTATTATGTACATAGGTTGTGGTGCGCCTTGCCTTCCCTCTCTCTCCATATCAGAGTAGTTTAAATTGGTTGTAGTAAGTGTGTTTTTCTATAAAGAGAAAAAAGAATCTCCATTCCTATTTTCTTCAGAGTAGTTTAAATTGGTTGTAGTAAGTGTGCTTTTCTATAAAGAGAAAAAAAAATCTCCATTCCTATTTTCTTCTTGAAGCTACCTGAAAACAATGGCGAGAATGAGAAACCGCATAGAAAATTCCACATTCGATGAGACCAAAACGTGCTTGTAACTTCAAACGACAGTTGATGGGGAAGGATGAATGCCCACGGCTAACGCTGGACCAGGTCAGGGAAGCTGCTGTAAGACGCTGAGGCTTTTGGATGGAGTAGGCAGAGCACAGAATTTCTAAGCAAATAGCTCCTAGAACTCTTAGTTGAGAAAGGTAACTTTGAGGTACATGGGTGGCTGAGAGAGTTTTCTTGAAAGTTGGTGCCGTGGAATAGTGGGGACGTGGAGCTGAACATGAGATTATGCAGACCTGCCACTTTGGTAAAAAGTCGGCAGCTGTGGAGGAGAAACTGAGAAGGGCAAGCGCCTAGGAAGCATGGCGCTCTGAGCTGCTGGGGAAAATCACTCTCACCAAAGCCAGGGGTGACTCCTGGAGCTTCTTTGATCAGACATTGAGAAAGTGCTGGTGGGGAGGAGGTTAGAGACCGCAGGCCAGGCTCCTGGGCTGCTGACTGTCCCAGATCAACCCCTACCCCTTTATCCTCACCCTCTCTCAGTGATCTCATCCCAAAATCATGGACTGAAGGGCAATAATCGGAAAACAGGCCGTACAGAAAGCGAACCTCCTATGTGAACAGAGGGGAGAAAAGGGAGGAAACTTCACCAAGGACGCATCCCATACATGTGACAGAACAAAGCAAGTGAAAATGGCGACCACAGTTCTACACCCAATCGGCTCTCAAGGAAGACAGACGAGGGCACAAGAACAGTCAGAGGGAACGAAAGGGTGCCAGCAAAGCTCCGGAAGTAAACGGAGAAGGAAAAGCAAACCATTTCAGAAAAGAAGAAAACACCAGAAGCAGTGAAAAGAAAATGAAATTACATAGAAACTCCAGTCCGAAATGGATAATTCCCGAAGATGAAATTGAGATAATGGAGCAAAATGAATTTGAAAAGAATAGTGTTGAAAATAGATAGAGAAAAAAACAAAACAATGAAACAGATCAAGAAAGCCATTTGACAGGAAGATACAAAAACTTTGGTGTATCTATAGATTCCTCCCACAGAGAGAAAAAGAGATTGGTGACCAACTGTCAACAGCAAAAATATATGTATAGGGTTAGAGTTTAACAAAGACCTCTGGTTAAGAAAGCTCCCCGCTCCCTCCCACCGTGTCAGTACCTCATTACTCTAAAACCCGGGGGCTTAAAAATCCAAGCATCTATTATCACATAGGTTCTGTGGGTCAAGGATCCAAGGGTGGGTTAGCTGAGGTCTCCGGCTCAGTCACATCAAGGCTGGACCCGGGGACAATTAATTCATTTTCAACAACTTCCCCCATGCAGTTATTGGCAGGATTCAATTCCTGAGCTGTTGAAGGAAGAGCTTCCGTTCTTTTCTGGCTGGAGGATGTTGGTGGATCCTTACCACGTGGCACTTCCAAAAAGCAGCTCGTGATATGTCAGCTGGCCTCTCTCTCTGAGCTAGGGTTGCCAGAGAAAATATAGAATGTCCAGTTGTTTGAATTTTAGACAAACAACAAATAATCTTTTTAATGTAAGTATGTCCCAAATATTGTATGAGACATACTTATACTAAAAGATTATTCATTGCTTATTTGAAATTCAAATTTACCTAGGTATCCTATATTTTTATTTGCTAAATCTGACAACACCACTCAGGACAAACCAGTAAAACAGAGAGAGAAGATAAGGCAGAAGTCACAGTCTTTCTGTAACCTGATACTAGAAATGACGCCCTGTCACTCTTGCCATAGTTTATTTATGAGAAGCGAGTTGCTGGGTACAGACCACACCCATGCGGAGGGGGGCCTTTCACAAGGGCCTGATGCTTGGAGGGGAGATCACGTGGTCACCTTGCAGGGTGCCTCATACAGACCCACCCCGGGAAATCTCACACGAGGAGGAAACCAAAAGGAGGCTGGGGCTGAGTCTCATCTACAGCAACATCAAAACTACAGAATGTGAAACAATGTCTGTAATGTTCTCAGGGTAGTGATAGGGAGGAGGGGAGTGATTCTAATTCAGACACGAAGGCCACACAAAGTTAGGTGCTCCTCAACTTACAATGGGGTTGTGGCCCAATAAACCCATTGTAAGCTGAAAATGACCTAAGTCAAAAATGTATTTATACGCCTGACCTACTGAAGATCATAGTTTACTTTGCCCGGCCTACCTTCAACATGCTCAGAACACTTCCATGAGCCTACGTGGGCAAAATCATCTAACACAAAGCACGTCTTACAATGAAATGTTAAATAGCTCATGTAATTTATTGAAGACTGTTCTGAAAGTAAAAAACAGAGTGATTGTATGGAAAACTACAGTTTCCACCAAATACATATCACTTTTGCATCATCATGAAGTTGGAAAATCCCAAATTGGGGACCACCTATATCTGCAAATCTTTAAGATTTCTGGGAGTAAAGATTACAGAGCATTTCCTAAGGCAAACAATAAAATGGGGGGGGGGGGCAACTTATCACAAGATGAATGCAGTCACCAAGGAAAGGGATTGATTCTTTTGTGTCAACATACCACGTGAAACTAAAGTTAAATATCTGTGGAAAATATAAACATAAGCTTACCTTGAAAATGTATAATAACATCATTAACCAAACTCATGAATTGTAGATGTAGAAAGAGAACACGGGATCACACGTGTGGGCTGAGCTCCTTGATTTTCTTAGCAGGCTGGGAAGGATGTCACAGGAGAGTGGACAAAGGAGATACATAAAGTAATAGGTCCACAAGTAAACCACTGCTTTCATGAAGTGTATCACAAGGGAAGCAAGGGGGAATAATGTAACCAAATCAAATCAGTGGTGGAACTATCAGGGTAGAGGCAGAGACAGAAGGAGGGGGCTGCTGCTATGGACAGAATGTCCAAATTCCTTGTGTTGAAATCTTAACCCCCAAGGAGATTGTATTAGGAGGAGGTAATTGGGTTATAAAGGTAGAGCCCTCATGAATGGGATCCCTTAGAAAAGGGACTCCCAAAATCTCCCTCGCCTTCTTTCTGCCATGGGAATGTCCAATGAGCAATATTCTGCAGCCCTGAAGAAAGCCCCTCACAGAACCCGACGGTGCTGGCCCTGTGAGCTCTGATGTTCAGCCTCCAGCCTGTGAGAAATAAATGTCTCTAGTTCATGAGTCACCCAATCAGTGGTACTTTGTTATATCAGCCCAAACTACTATACATATCAGGTTTCTCCTTTTTACATAGTGGGGAACCATTAGCAACAATCTAAAGGTGAAAATTCAAGAAAATGTTATAAAATAGTCACCACAAGTTACAAAAAGAAACTCCATAACCTTGCAAGTTACCATAAGGGGGAAGAACAGTCAGAAAACAAAGGAAACAAAATACTATGAAGTGATAGTTTTATTTTTTTAAGGAAACATTACTAATAAAAAGACTAGAAAAACAAGACTAGAAAAATAAGATAATTTATCTCATCTATACACTCAAATCAGATAAAATCACCTTTAAAATCTTTTATCTTGTAAATTTTAGCAGACTGTATCAAAAAGCAAAATCTGAGCGAGGTCTCTAAAATTAAATGATCTGAAGAATTAAAAATGAAGGGATGGTCATTGTTTCCACAAACAAGTGCAAACAAGGAAAGCAAAACATCATTATACTGTATGTGAAAGAGTTCTTTAAAATAATGAAGACCATAGCTTATAACATAATATACATCCCTCATTACTGCACATTAAAAAAGAAACATTAGGGGTGGAGCCTGTGGCTCAGGGAGTAGGGCACCGGCCCCATGTACCGAGGGTGGCGGGTTCAAACCCAGCCCCAGCCCAACTGCAAAAAAAAAAAGAAACATTAGAATTAAGATGGTAAAATTCACCTTTCAGGAGAAACAAAAACTCATTCCTGATTAGAAATTTCAATACATCTTTTCCAGGTCTTGATAGATGGAGTAGAACAAAACCATGTGATCCCAACAACATAATAAAGTTTCACTTAATATGTGTGAATACATCAAAGTAAAAGTGAAAAAAAAAAATTGAATGAGTAGAAATAACATGGAGTAAGTTTTCTGAATACAAAGCAATGAAGATATAAAACAGGAAAGAAGTAAAAACTAGTAAAAGAAAAAAGGCTGTACAATCTGGAATTTCTTAAATTTTCTCTTAAACAATTATCTGGCCAGAGAGAAAAACAAAGCCAAAATTGCAAAATACGTAGAAAATAAAGAAAATTTAGAAACATTACATTGATCTTGGTCAGGAAAAACAGTCTGATTCTTTGAAAAGGCATATTTATCTGATCATGCCATCCCTGACTTGACACAATGTTGTGACTTTCCATTGCTTTTTGGATAAAGTAAAACTCTTCAAGGCCTTTCATGCCCTATGTGTGGTAAGCCCTCTATCCTCATCTACAGCGACATTCAAACTACAGAACTGTGAAACAATGTCTTTAACATTCTCCGGATAGTGGCAGAGAGGAGGGGAGTGGTCTACCCTCTAAGACAGCCCTCCAAGATCTCTCTTCTTGCTACTCACATCTTTGTGTTATTTCCTCCCTGGCCTGGGCTTAGTGACTCCCTTCTAACAAAAAGAATAAACAAAAGTGATGGATGTCACTTCTGATATAAAATTATAAAAAGACTAATCTCTTTGTCCTCCACCCCAAACCCCTTGCCCTCCACCCCTACCCCTCACTCTGAGGAGGCCAGCTGTTATATTATGAGTAACCTTATGGCAAGAGAATGGCCAGTAAGAACCTGAAGCTTGCCGAAAGTCAGGTGAGCTTGGACGTGGATTCTCCTCCAGGCAAGCCTCGAGATGACTGCAGCGCCCACCAACTCCTTGATTTCAACCTTGTAGGAGACCCCAAGTCAGAGGCACACAGCTAAGCCATGCTCAAATTCTTGACCCACAGGAATAATGAGGTAAGAAATGTTTGTTGTTTTAAGCCATTAATTTTAAATTTTGGAGTAATTTATTTTACAGCAATAGATAATGACGACATCTAGCCTCTCTCTCTTCATCGGGAGTGCTCCTCCTCATATTCCCTTGAACTCTGAGCCACCTCTCAGTCCGTCTTATTGCTCTCTTCCTGCTGCCACAGTCCCTTTGCATGTGCTATTCCTGCTGCCTGGACGCTCCCTCCCATTCCAGATCTACCCAGATTTATTCTCCATAGCTTAGCTCAGTGTTACCTTCCCTGAGCTCTTTGACAGCGAAGTGTCCGAATTACAAATTCTCTCCTTCACAACATTTGTCAACATTATAACTCTAAAATTGTTTTTCTGATTATAGTTGACTACTCAAGATACCATAATAAGTTGGTCAACATGCAGACTGAGGCCTACTATACTGATAACATACATACTCATGTCTCATCTATGAAAATTAGCTCAACTTAAGGAGGTCGTCAGTGTAGGGAGGTTGTCCTAGATGGTAAGCTCCCTAAAGGCTGGGGTCATGTGTGCTTTTTCCTATCAGTTCACCCAAAACCTATCACAATGACAGGCCTCACAATAGGTGCTCAATAAATATTTGAATGGATCAAGTTTTCTAAGTTCTATTAACTTTATTTACTGAGATGTTAGTTTTTCTATTTTTATGGTAATTATTCCTTTTTTTTTATTGTTGAGGAATCATTGAGGGTACAAAGAAGCAGGTTACACTGCTTACAATTGTTAGGTAAAGGCCCTCTTACAATTGTGCCCCACCCCTAAGACATGTGGCACCCATGTGACCCACCCCCTCCCTCCTTCCCCACTCCCCTAATCCCCCACCCCTCACCATGTACTAGCAACAATTGTCCTCATACCAGAATTGAGTACATTGGACCCTTGCTTCTCCATTCTTTTGATGCTTTACTAGGAAGAATGTGTTTCACCTCCATCCAGGTAAATAAAAAAGATGTAAAGTCATCATCTTTTTTAGTGGCTGAATAGTATTCCATGGTAAAGGTATGCCGCAGCTTGGTAATCCATTCCTAGATTGGTGGTCATTTAGGATGTTTCCACACTTTGGCAATTGTAAATTGAGCTACAATAAACAGTCCAGTGCATGCAAATGTCCTTATGATAAAAGGATTTTTTTCCCTTCTTGGTGGATGCCCAATAATGGGATTGTAGGATCAAATGGGAGGTCTAGTTTGAGTTCTTTGAGGATTCTCTGCACTTCCCTCCAAAAAGATTGTATTAGTTTGCAGTCCCACCAGCAGTGTAAAAGGTATCTCTTTAAAGGTAGTTCTTTTCCTCAAGTATTAGGGTGCTCCTGTTCTAATTTTCTCTTGGTATTTGACAATTCCTGCTTGCTGTTTTGTTATTGTAGATTTTGGAGTAAAAGAATTTGTGTTTAATCACTGGAGGAAAAGGGGGCAGGTTGTCACCCGGTGGTGCAGTTAATAAGTCATATTATCTCTCTCTCGCCACCTCCCAGAGCCCCACTTACTCTCCAGCCTATGAAGAAACAAACATCTGTTACTCTATGAGCTATCAAAGGAGAAAAGTAACGTGTTGAAATAAGCAGTATTATCTCTTTAAATATTTTAAAATCAATAAATTCTACCTTTTAAAATTCTTATAATAATGCCCCGGTCAAAGAAAATGCACAATGAAGAAATAAGGAATTCTTCTAAGTATTTCTTAAAAACCACATGGACACTGAACACTGATTTCCCTATGCCAATTAAGATCCCATTGGTCTAAACTCATGTGGAGATTAGGAATGTGTCATGGTTTGTATAGAAGCTGGAACTGCGCTTCCCAGAGTCCCCTTCCCGGTATGGTTCCATATTACAGTTGGACAAAAGAAACATTTTCGGGAGGTTTGGAAGGCAGAAGGAAGCAAGGCCTGTGAGGCCGTCAAGGCTCTAACCTGTTCTCGCTCTCTTCCCTCTGCATCCAACTCTCCCCTGCTTCTGAGCCTGTGGACCAATAGCGGCCCTGGGATTGTCAGCAGGTGCTTGGGAGGTGGCAGAGGTGGGCTACAGAGGCACCTGCCCGTGGAACTTCCCCTGGGCTTTCCCTTCACGGCTCCACTTTGGTGGTTAATTGTGTTTGACTTCTCAGACTGAATGGGTGGCACTCCCTCCATTGATACCCTCTCCTCCCCTCCTCTGCTGGGCCTTCACTTCTCCATCTGCCCCTACAATTGTGTGTGGTCCAGTTCCTCACCCATAAGGCACTGCTGTCCAACAGAAGAACTTGCCATATGAACAGAATCTGCAGCCTCGAGCAGCACACACAGCCAGGGAAAGTGAGTCAGCTGTGCTGCCGGGAGAAGGACGGAAGGAAAACAAGAAACTGGGCTGGGAGGAGCCAGGCTGATGCTCCTGAAGGCACAATGGCTGGCTAAAAACACCCACAAGTGAAGATCCAGGTGAGGAATTCTGTTTGTGCCAAGTAACTAAACAAAGCTGGGTAGTGGCTTTGGAAGAAAGATGCTTCCCAAAGAATCAAAGTGAAGTTCTGAGAGATCTGGGCTTTTACGATTTAGGCAAACTTTTGAGGCCAAAAACTGAGAGAGAAAACACCACTGAGGAAGTCAGTGTCCTGGCTCTGGTTCCCTTCCTCTAACTACTCTTATGTTTACAGTAGAAGCTCCACAGTTGACCACCTCCTTCAGCTGACCTAATTTTCACAGACCAGACATGCACCACATGTACATATCTGTAGAGTAGGCCGCGGTCGTCATGTTGGCCACCTCCGGATTTTGAACAGTCTATTACTGTCCTTTGGGTGGTCAACATGCAGGGGTTCTGCTTTATTAACTCATTTCATTTTCACCACTCCTTCTAAAACATATGGTATTGCCTCATTTCCCCCCATTTTTAATTAATTAATTAATTTATTTATTTATTTATTTTTATTATCGGTTTATAGTTGTACTTTGGTTTATATTTTACTTTGTTTATATTTTACTTCATTGGTTTATATTTGTACTATTGGTTTATATTTTACTTTGTACACTAATGCATTTATGGGTATCAGAGTACTGCTTTGATATACAATGTGAAATGTTTTCATTGAGCTAAGTACACATCCATCACAATTATACTCATTTCTTAATAGTTGGAGTCCTTATCTTGAAAGATCATATATGGCAGCTGATGGGAAGTTCAAGTAGGAGTTTAGGATGTACTGGTAAGCAGGTGCAGGTTTTGGAGTAGGTGAATGACATAGATAAAGTGGGATGACAGGAAGAGAAACCCAGCTGGGCTCCACAGGATGCATTGAAAGGGCTTGGAGGCAGTGAGCGAGGAGGTTTGCAGTAATCCGGAAGACGGCGATGAGGTAGAGATGGGATTGGTGATGGGAGCTATAAAGGGAGAAAGTGAAATGTGTTGACATTTCTATAAAAAGTAAACCGCAAGTCTGGAGCAAAGAGAAGAGCCATTTGTTATATCTATATCTATGTTTCCCGCCAACTGACCAGTTGTTCAATTAAAGTACATTTGCCTCTTCCCTAAAATTGTCTTTTTTCCCCCACTTTATTAAGTCATATCTTCTGGGGGCCCCACTGAGCACCTGCATCTAATTTGGAACTGTGTTGTCATGGCTTCTCTTGCGACTGTTCTGCATTTGGAAGTGTATTTTCTATTCCATTTATTTCTATTAAATGCTTTGCCATTAGACTTCTTGTAAGTCGTATCCCCAGAATACGAAGTCAGAGAATAACATGAGCAGCCCCGAAAGTGCTGAATTGCTGGGCAGTGTTGTTAGGAGCGAGAGGCGTAAAAGGATAACTGTGTATGTTGCAAGTGATTTTGTAAAAGAGGTTTATTCATTTTTGTCCCTGAAATAGTTCAGACTTTTAAAAAAAGAAATGATGTGCCTGGTTCATTTTGTTAACATTTCCCTGTCCCTATGCCCCTCAAGGTAGGTCTGTGCACATGGAGAGGTTAATATTAATATTGCCTTTTTACAGCTAAATTATCTGGCTCTAGAACCATTCACAGATTCTATTAAAGACCCCTATGGAGGATTGCTTCTTCAAATAGGCATTTTAATTCACCCGGGTACAATAAGGTGTTACCTTCCTTTCATTAATAAAATGGGAACTCATAAAGAAAACCAGATTATCTTGAATTTATGATCAAGTAATTTTGTTTCTCTTAGCCTGGATAATAATTGTGAGACATCATTTTCCCCCTTCTTTCCTTTTCCCTTCATATACTTCGACATTCTTAATTTCTCATGTTTATTTATCTTTTTTATTTTAATTTGACAGGGAAAGCTATCTAGGACCCCAGGAGGCAAACACTGTGACTCAAGAATTGGTCCGTTCCATCTTCAATTTAATGAAATAATAAGCCAGTAATTGATTTATATTTATATTTACATTTGCCTTACCAATTCTGGGATTTTTGTCACCTTTATTGTAATTTTATAAGTAGTCACTAAATTACTTCAATGAACTCTATTTTTCCCTTACCTGCTCAGTCACTGAAGTCCTTTATTTTAGTTCAGAATCTTTGTTCCTCTCTCTTGTTTCCATGTCATTTTTCCTTACCTCAGATTTTAGTTTTCATTTCAAATTGCTGTTCAGTTTTTTGCATTGCTTCCAACTCTTTGTTCCTTCATTAACAGATAATTTGCTTAAAACAATTTGGCTTTGTGTCTTTCCACTTTCTTAACAATCACATCTTAGGTATTCTACTTAGGACTGGCTTCTGGTGTTATTAACAATTTAGGACACAATTCAGAATGGTAAATAGCAACCTGGGTTTCTGAGCATTTCAGGTGACTTTTTGGAAAGCCCTTTTCCCCAGACCATAATCTTACAGAGGCTTCCTTCGTTGAGACACCTGCTGCTTTATCCACTCTTTTGAAGGAATAGATGTCATATTATGTGGTAATGACTTAAAGAAGATTAGTTATAGACTATCAGAAGGAGAACTGAGGCAAGAAGGATGTATTAGATTCAGGGAAATGTCATCATAAATGACAGTCAATTGCCTAATAGTTTACGAAAATATAAAAAGGAAAAACTTTTCACTGCATTATTATGGGTGAAAAAACAAATCTTTATTTGTTCTCTGGAGCACCTACTGTGTGGGAGGTACTTTTTTCATATGTCATCTAACTTAATCTCGCAATTTCAGTATCTGTGTTCTCATTTTACAGGTGGGCAAATTCAGGCTGAGGTTAAAATTACGAGGGCTACCGCGGCTAGTGAGGGGCGCTACCAGAATTGTTCCCTGGGCTACCTCCCAAAGCTGGGACGTCATTGTGCCTCAGGTTCCCGTAGTGGGCTGAGTACGTGTCTGTGGGCTCTGGTCCTTCAGTTTTGCAGTTGATACTTGAGGAAGAAAAAACTCAAGTTGTCTTGAAGGAAATGCATTGACGTGAAAGTACATATTTTTTAGTGTTAAGAAATGAACACCTAAGCTATTAGAAAAACGAGTTGGGTGGAATACCTGAGTCCCCAGTGGTGCGAGGTAAATTATGTCATCATATTCCTGACATCACAGTTTCAGGAAACATGGCTCCTGGAGTAGGTTTCCCTCAGTTAAGAAAACAAAAACGGTTGCCATGCGGTAGAGCTTTCATTCATTCGTTCATTCCCTCGCTGCTCCAGTCAATGAACACTGAGACTGTTACGGACACGGAAACAGAGTCATGGCTCTTGCGAATTCTACCACATCAAGACAAAAAATACAAAAAGCTTTAAGAGCCCACTTTCTGTAACTCGGGGAGGTGCTGCAGGGGCACCCCTCCCCTTGCACATTGCTCCTGGACTTACTCTTTTCCACAACCCTAATCTGATGGTGTCGCGTCCTGGGTTCAAGCCTCTGACAAGTGCCGTCGCCTATTAAGTACCCGTCAGCCCTTCAGAACCTGTTGGCATGGGTCTTCTTCTCTCAGGTGGGGCCCTGCCTGAACTGCTCACCCCTCTGCACTTTCAGTCCCCACCTGTCCTCTTGCTGTTGCTTCGGGACTCGCGAGGCCCGAATGCACCCCAAGTGGCATCCCTCCACAGCTGTTTTTACTGACTACTTATTCCTCCCCAGTAGAAAAGTTCACCTTCCTATACCACTTCACACTACAGCATTTTATATTATAATAATGTATTTTTTATTTCACTAGAAATATGGGGTACAAGTTGAATTCTGCTACATGTCTATATTCAATAGTGATGAAGTCTGGGCTTATAGCGTACCCATCACTCCAAACGTACGTTGTACCCAACAGATAATTTTTCATCTCTCTTCTTTTCCTCACCCCCCTTTTAAGTTTCCAGTGTTCATTATGTCACTCTGTGTGTCCTTGCATAGCCATAGCTTAGCTTCCACTTGTATGTGACAACATGTGGCATTTATCTTTCTGTTCCTGGGATAATGGCTTCCAGTTCCATCCAAGTTGCTGCAAAGCACATTATTTCATTCTTTCTGATGGCTAAGTAGAACTCCATAGTGCATATATACACACACCATATTTCCTTTATCCACTTATTGGTCGATGGGCACTTAGGTTGAGGTCATATCTTAGCAATTATGAATTGTGCTACAATAAACATATGAGTGCAAATATCTTTTTGATATAATAATTTCTTTTTCTTTGGGTAGGTACTCAGTAGTGGAATTACAGGATTCAGTGGTAGATCTACTTTTACTGCTTTGAGAAATCTCCATATCCATTTCCATAGAGACTATACTAATTCAAATTTCCAACAACAATGTCTAGGATTCCCTTTTCACCTCATCTGTGCCAACATCTATTGTGTTTTGACTTTTTAATGATGGCCATTCTGATTGAAATAGCATGGTATCTCCCTGCGGTTTTAATTTGTATTTATCTGGTGATTAGTGGTGTAAAGTATTTTTTCCATATGTTTACTGGTCATTTGTATATCTTCTTTTTAAAAATGAGTGCTAATGTCACGTGCCCACTTTTTAATGGGGATGTTTATTTTTTCTTGCTGAGCTGTTTGAATCCCCTGTAAATTCTGAGTATTAGTCCTTGATCAGATACATAGTTCTATAAGGTGTCTATTTACTCTTATTTCTTTTGCTGAGCAGATGCTAAATTTTTAGTTTAATTAAGTCTCATTTGACTATTTCTGTTTTTCTTGGATTGGTGTTTAGGGTCTTAGTTATATATTCTTTGCCTAGACAAAATTCAAAATTATTTTTATTTAATCATCTCTGAATACAGTTTAACTTCCTTACAGAACCTGACTATATTTTACTCATCTTCATATTCTTAGTCCCATGGCCATCTATAGATGGCCATCTATAAAAATAAGATGAAGAGACTAGACCAGAAGGAGATGAGTAGGTAAGTGCTGTGGTAAGAGGGACTAATTTGGGGGGAGTATGTGGGGGAGGCTTTCCAGAGCAGGCTATATGCATGGTGAGGCTTGAGGAATAAGTAGGAATTCGGCAAACAATTAAGTGCAGGACTCTGGGTAGGCTGAGAGAAGACATCACGAGCAGAGAGAATTGTATGTAGGAAGGCTGGAAAAGACATGGCCTGGTTAGAGAGTACAGATAAACTAGTGTCTTAAGGTTCAGCAGGTACAAGGATGGAGACGCAGCAGCAAAGTAAGCCTATCCCATCCCAACGATGGGATGGGCCCATGTTGCTGGAGGGCCTGCAGGTGTGGGAATTTCACTTTCCCATGTAGAGCTTTAGGGAGCCACTTCAGGTGTGGCTGTTACCCAAGAGCATAAGATTGGACTCAGATGGGCTAATTAGGAGCTGCTGGAATAGTGCAAGGTAGAGACAAGGACTCTCTGAGGTGGTGGTACAGGGATGTTGATGGACTTGCCTAGACTCCTGGGGCTGTACCGGAACGGTCTGGCCTCGCTTGTTCCTTAGAGTCTTATTACAAATTTTAGTGCTGCTAACTTCTTGGATCTCCTGTAATCTGATTTTATCCCCTACACATTCTCCTTTGACCCATCATCTTGGGCTACCTTGGCCTCTTTGTTGTTCTTTGAACCTTTAAGAAGATCTTACTGTGGGCATTATCTGAAGTCACTCCCAGTCTCTGTTCAGGGAGTCTCCCCGTTGACCTCAGCTCAGATGACATTCTGACAGTCACATTCTCACTTTACCCTGCTTTATTTCCTTGTATTATTAGCCTATGTTTTTACTACCCAGTTTCCCCTCTTCAGAATGTAAGTTCCATAAGAATAAGCACTACTTGTAGCTCTTTGCTCTATCCTAGTACCTAGAACTATCCCTGGCATATAGTAAATGCTCATTAAATATGTGTTTAATCATTAGTAAATGAGTATAAATGCCACAAATTCTTCACCGATCATTTCACCATCCTAAGGAATGATGGGCCTCTATATAATTGTGCTCCAAGTTTTTTCACCACAGGCCATAAAAAATATCATAATATTTGCATGGTATCACAGTCTATTATCTGGGATTTAAAGATGTCTACATGGTGCATTGTAAAACAAACAAAAAAGAGAATATTTTTGTTTAATTAGAGTAAGAAATATAAGAGCAAATATTGGGAAAACATTAAATATTGAATTTTCATAAAAGTTCCAAAAACTTGTATGACATTTTATAACCATCATTGCCTCCCGGCATACCTCTACCTGTCTGCCACATCCCAGTGGGTCTGGGCTCCACTGCCTTCTCCCATCCTGTCTTGATTTGGGAGTTTGCCTCTGGGGCAGGATTTGCTGGCAGCACAGTATCCCTAGCTGCCTCCCACTCCCTCCTCTTCTACATGTGAGCTGGCCCGTTCCATCAGGGCAGTTAGCTGGACGGTGGCCCGTGCTATAATAATAAGGACACCAAATGTGAATTGTCTGCCTTCACCAGCATGACAAAATAGTAAGTAAGTAATGTTTGCGAAGGTTTGGCGTGTTGGAGGCCTCCTTGCTTAACCGCAGCTGAGCAGCACCATCTGCTTGGGAACAGCCAATTTGTTGTTTGTTTTACACTGAGTTTATTAAAGTTACCCAAGGGAGAGTAGGAGGGGACTTATTTGGGAGCTTGTTTCCTTGAAAACCTGCATGATTTAGTGGAAAGGATACTACAAAAGTCTAAGCAAGACCCAGGTTCTAGTCTCACCCACAGCCTGAACGGTACGATCTTGTAAATGGTGGATTCCTCTGAGCTGTGGTGACCTCAAATGCAAAATGGGAATGGTGCCTTTCCCGTCTCTGTCTCAGAGCTGTTGTGAGAACCACATCAAATCCTATAATGGCAAACTATAAATGCTCTGCTGAGTAAAAATTAGATTTCCCCTTGTAAACCATCCCACTGGGGTTGCTGCCAGGGTAATTCCTGTGCGTGAGAGTGCATACCAGGAGTCAGTCCCTTCAAAGCATTGGTCCAGGCTTCCTTGTCTGGAAGCTTCAAAAGCCACTACGCCTCTTACCCATTACAAATGAAAGACTCATGAGTAAAATGCATGTTCCTATTTTAAACCTGACAACTTGTTAAGTTATATACAGTATTCCTAAAATGAACTCATTGGCATCAAGACTTGTCTACAAGCTTTGAAATGAGAATACAGTTATGCATAGATTAGCAAAGTTTTATTAAAAGGTTACTCATTCCTTCCTGGGACTATTTGCACATGCTTCTCTCTTCTCCTAGGGATGTAGAATGTGTAATTGAAATCGTTTACTCTCTTGGTATCAACTCCAGACACAAGTGGAAATTGTTCATTTCTTTTTTTCCCAGCACTCTATTTTCTAAAAGTGATTCAATTTAATCTGGTGAAATCATCTTTAGTTCAATCTTCAATGGCAAGGCATGGTGTTCCAGGTAAGAGAGAAGAAGGCTTTCCTGTAATTATTGAATATCCTGTTTTTTTAATATTTAGAAGCATCAAAGGCGATCAAAATACACCATCTTTCCCAATCATTGTGTTGCCGAATAGTAGTTTTCATCATTTGATAATCATGTTGTGAAGAAGTTGTTTGCACCGGTTTCTACTTTTATTCAGGTCTCAGTGTCTCTGTGTGCTTCATCACCGTTTTTCTTCCCTTTTTATCTCAATGAAGCCTTTCTTTCTTACATGTACTGCACAAGCATTAAGAGGAAAAAAGAAGTGCCTATAAAAAATTATCTTAAATTGCTCACATTTTTTTTTAAACACAAATATTTTCAATTTGGTGTTTTGCGTTTCAGGTGAAGAGTGTCAGAGAGACTGTAGAAAACATCACTTCTGGGGAAAGCCTCTATTTTGGTTCCACAGATTGAAAATCAGATTTTTCCTAGGATTTTGTAGCATATGGAAATTGACATCCCCTAAAATTTGGAGACACCAAAATAGAAAGTAAGGCCAGATTTATTTTCACTTCTAGTAATCTGGCTCTATTACCTTGAATAAACTAGATTTTAGAGATTTTTTTTCCTTATAGCAAAAATTAAACTCATTAGGGAAAATAGGGGATATTCAGAAATGTATAAATAAGACAATAAATAGCAATTCTACACCCATATAAAACTATTTTTGATGTTTTCATGTATTTCCTTCTGTATTTTTTCAGTGCTTCTCAAATCCATATATTTTAAAAATCCGTGATTAGCCTATACTCTTGCGTTTTCCTGTTTTGCTTTTTTTTTGCCATTCCATTATGAGTATTTGTAGAATGAATAAATGGAATAAAAGTCATTAAATATTCAATAGTACATTAAAAGGCTGTATATTATTCTTTATGTGGACATGATATAATTAATTTTACTGCTCCATTATCATTAGGTAGGGGCAACTTTTTTACTATTATTAATAACCTATAACTGAATATCTCTCCGTGCAAATTGTTTTTATTTCTAATCGTTTCCTTGGAACCATTAAAGACTTTTCGGTGATCTGTTATCAGTTTGGATCTTTACTTTTTCTGTTGCAAAGATATTAACCTTTATTGAGGCAAGTGTTCACTCCTTAGTTAGAATATTAGAAACATTAGTTTCATTTAGTTAGAAATTATTAATCAGAATATTTTTCAAAATGTTCTTAGCCATTCCTTATTCAACAAATATTTATGGAGTCCCTTCTCTGGGCTAGGGATGTTAGGCAAAATAGATACGTTCTCTCTCTTCACCAGACACACACCCAAGCTTATGGGAGGTCTATTTCTTCCTAAACTGGACTCCAGTGTCACTGAGGCAAGATAAGGAAAAACACGGGGATGTTAGCTCTAATAACACTAACCCTATGATATAGAGAAGAAATTGACCTTCTTACAAATTTGTTTTTCTCTCCATGTGAGATACACATGTTTTATTTGAGTGTTCTTTGAGGATTTTCCGGGAAGAGCTCTAATATTCATTTGTTCCTACTTTTGTGTGCGTGTGTGTGTTTTCTTAGGCACATTTTTTTCTCTGAAAGTTGAGAAACATCTCTTCCCCCCATTATATTATTGTAGATATAGAAGAACATTATTCGTCTTTGTATATTTAGTTTGTATTTGTCCCTTTTCTGGAGCTCTGTGCTTAGTTCCCTTCAGAGACAGACGTAAGTTTCAAGTGCGGCTCTGGCATTACCAGTTGTGTGAAGCCGTGAAAACCACACGAATCTTGGTCTCAGTTTCTCAACCAAGTGTGAGAAGGACGATACACGAACTTTACGGGCTTCTTAAGATTTAATGAGTTCCATTCTGAAAGCTTAGCATAGTGGCTGGCACATCGTAAGCCTTTAATAAATGGTAGATTGTTATTGTCCTTTCCTTCAATTTTTTGAATTACTTACTTCTTTATTTTAATTTAGCCTAATGTTGTCCACTAAAACTAATGGTTTTTCTTTTATAAAGTAAGATACTATGTTATTCAGAGATTAAATTTCAGTATTGGGTATTATTATAACTACATGGCAGATATTAGCTGTGATAATTTCTCTCTTCCATTTAATTTTTTAATTCTAATTCTATATCTAATGTTATAATTACTACCCCGATTTGTTATTATTGTGATTGCCTGATGCTGAAGAAGACCCTTTTCTTTTTAATTGGTTTGTCTTTTTGTGTTAACTGAATTTCTATTAGCAGCAGACATTCAAAATGATTTGCTTCAATCTCAAATCTTGTGTTTGCTTTAAAAAATTTCCTCTACACTTTGGGAGGGCTTGGCAAGAGGATTGCTTGAGGCCAGGAGTTTGAGACTGGCTGTGAAACATAGCAAGACCCCATCTCTACCAAAAATGAGAAAAATTAGGTGGGCACAGTGGCTAGTACCTGTCGTCCCTTTTACTTACGAGGCTGAGGTAGAAGGATCACTCAAGCCCCTGAGGTCAAGGTTATAGTGAGCTATGTTTGGAACATTGCATGATAGCTTGGGTGACAGAGTGAGATGCTGTCTCTAAAAAAAAAATTATATATAATATTCATATTTATGCCATAATTGTTATATTTCATACTAGAGCAGTACCCCCTTTATCCACAGGGACTATGCTCCAAGACACTCAGTGGATACATGAAAGCTCAGATAGTACCAAATCTTACAATTTTGGGGGCTGAAAATGGGGATGGCTAATGAGCAGGTAATGTATACAGCCTATGCTCCAAGAGACTCAGTGGATACATGAAAGCTCGGATAGTACCAAATCTTACACATTTTTTGGACTGAAAATGGCTAATGAGCAGGTAATGTACACAGCCAGGACATGCTGGACAATGGGACGATTCAATCCCTGGGTGGGACGCAACAGGATGCCTTGAGATTTCATCATGCAGCTTGGAATGGTATCCAATTTAAAGCTTATGAAGTGTGGTGTATCTCTGAAAGTTTCCATCTCATTTATTTAAATTTGGGGACCAGAACCCATGGAAGGTGAAACCACAGATAAATGGGGGCTAGTGTATTGCACACATTTGTTTAAAACGTTTTTATGCCTCCTGGTTTCTTTCATTCCCCAGCCTCTTCCCAACCCCACCCCATCCTGCTGCGTCCCACCCAGGAGTGAATCATCCCATCCGTCCAGCATGTCCTGGCCGTATACATTACCATTAGCTTTATGTATTGATGCTTTTTCCTTCCTTTTTTTCTTTCCATTCTTCTTTCCTTCTCTCCTTCCTTTGGCTTTTCAACCCCACCCCCCATTGTTTATGAAGTAGTATGCATTCATCTTTAATACTAATAACTACCTTTACATTAAAACAAAACTTCTTAAGCCTAGATTTCTCTCAGTACCAACACGGAGGAAATACATTAGTGTTCTTGTTTCTAAAGCACTCCCCGTTTTGTGTTATGTAATCGGGAGTGTTAGCTCTAGATAATAAATATTAAATATGTTAAATAATGATTTTTCAAATGTTATTCTTCGCTTGTGAGAATCGTTTTTAAAATGTTAATTCATCTTCATAAGATTTAAAAATGTTTAGATTCATCATAATTTGTGATAATAATTAGCTATGTTCATTTAAAAATTTTTAGTGTACTCTGTTAGTTTAAGTACACTTTTGAGGAGTTTTTTTTAAGGAAAGGGTATATAGATGATATACTTTCTGAGCTCTTGCGTATGAGCTTTTTATTGCCTTTGTAGACGTATCACAATTATTTGTGTTTGGAATCCTTGGGTCACAAAGTTTTTGCCACAAAAATATGGAGACATTAATTCATTGTTACTTAGTATTTACTGAAGCCCAGGAGAAGTGTAAGACCAGCTTGACATTTTTACGTTTTTGTAAGTAGCCTCATATTTCTTTTCAGTTACAAGTAAGATATTGTTAGTTTTTACCTTCCTGCCTCCCTTTTATTAACAGTTGTTCTCAGGCTGCCTCTCCGTTCTCTGTCTTCGGAAGCCTTGTCTTGTGACTCACTGCTTTTGTCATTGGCCTCTTCCTTCGCCCCTGTAAGTGTGCCTTGAATTGGCTTCTGTGTCACTGACCAAGGTTTTTCAGCACGGCCCATGCATTACTTCTTTTATAATAATAGAATTCTAGGTCCTTTTCAATCTTTTCTAATCCATTCAACTTCTTTATCACCTGCACATGCATCTCAACTAGTTCCTTTTTCAAACCAGCCTATTCCTAATAATTTTGTTGTTAATTTCTTCTTCTTCTTTTTTTTTATTGTTGTAAGAACACTTAATGTGAGATCTATCTTTTCTTTTTTTTTTCCTTTGAGACAGAGTCTCACTTTGTTGCTCCCAGTAGAGTGCTGTGGCATCACAGTTCACAGCAACCTCAAACTCTTGTGCTTAAGCCATTTTTTGACTCAGCCTCCCGAATAGCTGGGGCTATAAGTACCCACCACAATGCCCGGCTATTTTTTAGAGAGGAGGTCTTGTTCTTCTTGGTCAGGCTGGTCTCATCGTGAGCTCAGGCAATCCACCAGCCTTGGCCTCCCAAAGTGCTGGGATTACAGGTGTGAGCCACCACACTGGGCCTTACTATTCAATTCTTATTTGTGAATACAAATTTTCTTAAATTTTACTGGAATACTAACATGCCCCCTCCCTATGTTAGTTAACAAGTGTTTTTTATGCTTTTCCTCTGCTTTTTTGTGTGCCGTTGTCCTCTGCTTTTATGTTGGAGAATCTCCTGATCAAGTATTGCTTGGTTGGTTTGCTTATCCAAGAATGAGGTGTGCTCTGTCAAGGCCAGGTTCTGTGAGTATACCATGCTAGGCAGTACATTCTTGGAATACCTGACTTTTCCTTGTTACTGCAATCCTCCACTCTGATCGCAAGCTGCTGGCCAAATCTCCAGTGCCAAGGAGTCAGCCATCTAGTGGCGTTCTTTTGAACTGGGATGGAATTTTCTATTCTATTTTGGTCATTTTGGTCATCTCACTTTGAACAATTTTAAGCATCATTTGGTTTTTGTCATTCCAGAAGTAATGTGAAGAATCTGTGATCTCCAAACAGCATCTCTTCCAGGACTCCTCTTGATTCAGACACTTCTGTCTCAGATTCAGAATGTTACTGCCTGCTCCCCCCATACGCATGGAGCCTTGCTAAAATTAGAGCCTACGACAGACCGCACGCCAGGAGGGACCGACAGGGTTGAGAATGGGCTAAGACAGTGAAGACGGATGAGCTCTGGTTGTTTCATGAAGCATCTTCTTCTCCTCTGTTCCTGGTCTCTGGGTCGCCATGTTCCTAGGAGGGGTGCAGGGTAGGACGAGTGGAAAACACCAACTTCCTTTTTTACCCTAACTTGTCCTGCCTTGTCTCTGGGCTCCATCCATTCCTTGGTTATATGAAATTTCTCCTGGTGTATGTCAGATTATCTTTTAATATTCCTGCTTTCCATTGTTCCTGCAGCTTATCTTTTTCTTCCCTGTGTTTCAAGGATGTGAAGAGAAGGGTGAATTAGATGCCCCTGAAATAACCCAGAAGCAGGAAATAACCCATAAAGAGAAGCACTCCTCAGGTGGAGAATAAAACAGTGAGCAGTGAGTATGTCCTCAATAGAAAGCAGTTGACAGGGGACCAAACCCAAGGCTCCTCTGAATTCCGAGGGTGGGCGCCTCCCCAGCACACGTGAAAATATTGGATACAACTATTGTGTTCATGCAGAGAATCTATAGGGCTCATCAAGTGTAATAAATAAAAGGAATGTGTAAGGGGACTTGTCAGGGAGTGTTAAGACGCTGAGGATCTGGGACTTTTGGTCAGTTGATGATATCTAGAAGATCTTTGCAATTCCATTTATTAACCTGCTTCTTCCCAAAATCAAATAATCTGTGTATTGAAGTCTCAGCTGTGTGGGGAGAATAACACTTCAGGAAAACTGTCTTTAGATTGTCAAGTTTTGAGCAGCCCAGGGGAGCCAATTTTGAAGATATCTCTCCTTCGTTCAAGCAGCTTTGAATTCGCATTCTTGTCCCGTTTCAGAACAGAGCAGCTGCTTCTGCAACTGTAGGAGACTTTCCTACTTAAGAGCGAGGACCGCCACTGTCATTTTATGCAACTGAATCTACTGGTTATTGTTAGTTTCGGAAATAATTAAATATTGCCTGCTGTTGTAGATCTTCAATCTAGGGCTCCTTTTCAAAGCACGGTTCGAGTCCCTGTTCTGAGACCCTTGTTTATTATTCCTTGGACTCTGTGCTTGGTAGAAATCTAAAGCACTTTGGTCTCTTCCACGCATGAGAAGGGTGCTCTGAAGTGATGGTAAACATGGAACCAATTTCAGAGCCAGGAGGAGGATCTGGATAGTGCTGTATAGGTAAGATTTGGGAACCTGTTCCAAAGAGTCCGGGGTTACTTCACAGTTTCCCTTTCCTGCTCCGCACAGGTAGCTCCCTGGACCTCAGGGGTTGAAGACCAGGGTGTTGAAAGGCACTTAGTTGAAGGACACTAAGGGATAGAAGTACTGCTCAGGACTTACCCAGAGGATTGAGCCCAGAGAGTAGGAGAGATGGCTCAAGAGACTCACGAAAGAAATCTGGTCAAGATAGGCAGTGTCTGACTATGAACACTAAAGCCCGTGCAAAGTACGACTTACGGATGAGTCATTTTGCAAGTTCTGTATTTGGCAGAAACACTTTGCTTTTCAGTCAATAACGTTATGATTAAAATAAGGTCTTTCTTCAATAAGAGTGCTAGTTGAACACTTTATGGTTTCAAATACCTCCCATTTATTCTGAATTAGCTTGTTCATACTTTAATGGACAAAAATTTCCATTTTAGGTTTTTATATATGATTATGCATTGCAGTTAAAGCCTCTTTTTGGGAAAGGTTTTACAATGTGATTTTATTTGTTTGCTAGTAAAATTTATTACCGTAATACTTTTACCATCCTCATTTAATCTTCAGACTTCTCTTTAAAAAAAGTCAATTCACCATTATGTTAGCTACTCACACTGAGGGAGGGGATTGGGTTTCACAGTATATATGTTCTTATTGGCTTTGTCTTGAGTATTTTATTCTAAGGACAGTGAAGTCAGTTTTTGGAGAAATAAATCATTTAACCATTTTAAGATTTGAAAGGCTTATAAATGGTTTATTTTCAGCCATTATAGTGAAAAACAGAAAAAGAGAGGGAAACACCTCATTGAAATGTGTCAATTCTTCAAAATAGTATTGAGGAAAAGCTCCTTTTTTCTCTTTAAAACAGCAAGATTGGGTGAAAAACTTATATCTGGTTTAGTTCCTCTTGAGTTGTTCTCTCGCGGTCATTTAAAATAGGAATATACACTGGTGAAACAATAATTGTTATTTCTAGGGAGTATACTAAGAAATAAATCGCTCTTGCATATATATAAGAAGCCTAAAAGGAATACTTCTTGTGTATGTCTTTTGTATGAATTTATTTATTTTAAAGCTTAAAATATTTCTGTGGATTCCAGAAATAAGACACAGAGTTCATTTCCGTTTTTTTATATAGCTCCTCATATTAAGACCCATTTAGTTGTTGGTATTTCTGCCCATGGATATATCTTCATTCACATATGTATGTGATCTTATTTGTTTTAATGCTCAGAGCTTGACAATTTAAACCCTGTAACATCATTGAACTTCGTGTGGTTAAATGTTTCCCCTAGGACTTAAGGGCTTCCTAGGAAACCCTACTGTGCAATGAGATAAAGACAATCTAACAAAAATAGGTCCGTTTGCATTGACTGTGGTCACTGATTTTGCAGGATAGCTCAAATTAATTTAAATTTTCAGTTCTTTAGAAGTTTTTTCCTGAAATGTTTGCTCCATCATAGAGTTGGCCTTGAAGAGAGAAGGAATAGTAATTTAATTAATGCTCAATCTCTGAGCAAAGTATCGTTTTACATACCAATCAATAAAATGCCTTTTTATATTTTTAATAGATGCTGGATTTTTATTTTCATCTTGTTAATATGTAGCAGGTATTTTAAATTCAAGTTTGTGTGAATTATGCTTAAAGTTATAGTTAACATGAAAGGTACCATAAAATATAAAATTGAATTCTATATACTTACCACACATCCATGTATATATATACACAAATCATCAGCCCAAATTCATATCCCTCTAAAAATATTTGTAAATGTTACTCCAAATACACATTTGGTAGATTCATTATTGAATCTTTATATAAAACCCGTCTTCTATAAGCTGTTCAGAATCTTTAGAATTCTTCAACATGTCTTAATAATTGTGTTTGAGTAATGTTTTACATTTATAGGAGTTTTTAAAAGGCAGGTGCAATGTGACATATCAGAAGAAGAAAATTAAACTCTTGTAAAGCACAGCTGGAATGCTAAAAATGTGTATTTGTAATTTAAATATGTGACACCATCACACTGTAAAATCAGTTCATAATTAGAAAACATCTGTTTTTTCCAATATGATGCCTAATAGTATATTTAAATAATTTAGAATGCAATAAGAAAAAAGTCAAGGAACAATAAGTGATTCATGGACATTTCTTTCCTTTTGTTTAATGCTCTATAGGAGATCTTGGAGTAACCTATCATTTTGAAGCTACTTTTTGGATCGAGCATAATCTTCGATGATGAAACGCATATGCCAAACGTATGTGCTAGTGTGACCTTATTGTGTCAGCTAAAAATAAATAAATAAAGCCAGGTTGTGTGGGTTGTGTTGTTAAGAAGGATTTACACACTGTTAATTCTCACTCACCCCATTCCTCTTTTTTTTTTCCTTAAATCAAAAGACATTGAAGCAAATACAAGTTTATTATTTTCACAGGAAATTTATGTGAATGTATTGCAAATACAGAGGAGCTGTTGAGTTGTGTGAGTTCTGAAAATATATTTGAACTGGGTAAAATACTGAATTAAAACTTATCAGAATCAATCCTAGTTTAGCTAATAAAGTTTGAACAAAACCACAATTTCTCAAATGAAGTTAGCATGGTAGATTAGCCACACATCTGTCATCAGTGTTCGCATAGGAAGGTATTTATATATGTGTGATGAAAACTCAAGTGAATATTTTTATTCTAACTGAAGTATGCATGTTGAATAGTCTCTTGGTTTATTGGCAGTAAATCGTGGAACTTTTTTTTTTTTTTTTTAAAACACAGTCCAGTTATTTGTTTCGGATACGGACAAACCAAATGTGGTTTGGAAGGTTCTGTTTTTGCTATTTCCGGCCTGTGTCTGGAAAGGTTTGCAAATCCGAAAATAATAAAGAAAGAAAAGAAAAACAAAATAAAGCATATGCACCAGCTCAGAAACTGAATGAAAGCAGTCAGAAATAACAGGTCAGGAGCACTGCTTAAGCTTCTTCACCAAGCTATGGCGAGTAAATTAAATGCAGCCAGGCCTGCCTGACAATGAACTTCCCTGAGAGAAAAGAAGGTATCGTCATGTACCCACTCACCTTTCTTTTTTAATGCAGTTTTATCACTTTAATTCCTGGGTTGGGGGTGGGGGTGAACACTCCCTTTTTTGCTGGGTTAGAGTACACAAAGTTAATCTGCTACCATTTATATTCATCTACTTTGAATCGCCTTTTATCCACCTTTGCTGCTACAGCCCACCACTCGCCATTCATCAGTTTATGCATTGTGCGCCAGGGCAAATAATGACAGAATATCTAGCTAAAGAAGGGGTACTTAATCAGCAATCAAGATTCAATTTGTTTTAATTTTAGCAGGTGTTTGTGAGGTACATTGATGGGAGAGATAATATGTGCTGCTTTCATTAGCTCTCTTGTTTTTGTGCTTGAACATTTAAGAGCCAGATGTTCGGAGGTGAGCTGATCAGAATATTAAGTCTCCAGAGGTTGGTTTCCATAGTGTTTTACATTCCTTTCTTTATCTCCCTCGATTCACCCTGAGCTCTGAGGTGCAAGCGCAGGCAATGACAGACTCCATCTCAATGTTCCGTTCAACTAAGGCTTTAAATTAGTGGCTAATTCTTGGTATAAAACACTTTGGTTTAATAATCTGTCATTAATTCTTGGACTCTGGGGCAGCCTCGTTTCTCATTCAAAACTCCTTCCGCTGATAATCTATTTTAGAAATTATTTGTGTGGCAGCTGGTATTTCGTCAGGATATTTTCCTGAAGCAAAAACACGGGAATCACATAAGCTACAAAGGTAATGACCCCATCATCTTGTTAAATCAATATCCAAACTTGATCAGTGCTCTGTCATCAACTAGTCAAAACATGACAGTGATGACAGCGTCATGGCATGAACAATAATAGCAGGGGCATTCAAAATTGGTAGCTTTGCTGAGTTTGAAAGTTATTACCTCTCAGAAGGAAGTCTGAATATTCATACATGAAATTATTTTATAATGTAATATAGGATTACTATGTTACAGTTTGCAATAAACTATTAATAGGACTCAAGAAGATCTAATCAGTAGTTAGGCTTTGTTTTACAATTTTAACTCAATTGTAACTGAATTTTCTTTTTATTTAATAGCTTTTCTAGTTACATTTTGATTAGCTGCATAATCTCCTTTTTTTTCTGTCTCTCTCTTTTGGTTCTCCCAGATATCAGGAACATGAAGTTTTTTTTTTCTGCTGAAAAACAAACCTACCGATAAAGAGTTAATTAAATTGGCATTGGCAAGCTGTTTTCTCCCACTATTAATTGTTCTCTGCTTACTTTGATGTTCAAGGATTGTACTGTTTTATAAGCATATTTTCTTAATTGTGTCACCTTGTACTATAAGTATGTCAGAGGGGAAACATTTGCAAGTGATTAGATATGGACCTATGTGTCGCCAAATGTATGAGGTACATACCCTTATCGGATATAATTGTGATCTTTTAATATGCGGCCATTGACCCAGACTTGTTATTATCTATTATAGTTTATAATAATGTATCTCTTTATGATTAAATGATGATGCCCGGCAGAACACTATGATTAGCATTTCAGTTATTTATAGATTATGTCAGAGCAGTAATAAACATAAAATGCTGTTAATGTGTGGCTAATGAAATCTGGACATGAACAAGTTTATGAATTGATATAATTCATTTGAGTGTTCTAACTGAGCTGCTGGTTCTCGTCATAATTCAAAAGCTTAGCAGGGTTCACCGATTAGGTGGTAGACTAATTTGCTACAAAAAGTCAATGGGCTTTCATCGTCTTGGGCCATCATGCCCAGCATGGCTGATTGCATAAGGACTATACAAAGTAATTCTCATAAATATATTTATTAAGCTTAATATGTTTTGTGAGGAAAGGATAGAATCTACTATTGCACAACATATGTAGAGCAAAAATCATAGTGTTAATTAGATAGCCAAAAAGAGATATACAGCAAAATCATGAAAGTTAGAGAATTATGTGATTATTGAGAGCAGGAAAAACTGGGGTGATTCAGGAGCAAATGTTGATGAAGTCTACAAAACGAGGGTATCTTTTTTTTCCCTCGGGATATTCATCAAGTGCATGTTGAATTTTGTTTGACTAGTGATGAGTGGAAGCTGCAAGGTGCACACCCCAGGTTGTTTGTGCCAGCTTCGCATGTATAGCTAAGTTCTAGTCGCCAAGGGAAGAAAGCAGTTTGCACTGGGCCCGAATGATACTAATATATGTATTGGAAGTGTCTGCTTTTATACCAAATGTGAAACCATGCTTACCATGCTTTCTTTTTAGAAAATGGAATCTGAGAGTATCTTTTTATTTCTTAGAGATCAATCTTTATGGCTAGACAGCAACGACTCACCCTTGCTTATGGCAAACAAGTTCTGCTCCCTGAGGCAGACTCCTTGACACGGCCACACTTGCACAGGACATTGCTAAATGGCCACATCTGATGTCTGTGAAAAATAAGGAAGTTTCAAATGTCATATACTGTAAAAAGAAGTGATGCATTGATTTTCCAGCTTCCATTTGAATTCAAAATATCTGATTTCTTCACTTTTTCTAATTGATGCACTCTTCCCATAATACTAAAATCTTTCTTTTTATTACTACATCAAAGTTCTATAGGAAGTTGAACTAGGACAAAGGAGACGATGATGAGTCTAGGCAGATTTGGGGTCTGAGTTGTCGTTATTATTATTAAAATCAACATTACCTGCACTAGCAGCTTTCCAATAGTAACAATCAACGCTTTCTGGCCACAGAGAAAGTTGCCTCTGATGATGTGAGCTATCCCGATTGCGAGAATGATGGAGGTCTAGACTGGATTAACATTTCCCAAAGCATGTTCCGTGGGAATAACAGTATTTTGAGATGCTCTATTCTCAAAGTAAGGTATTCAAATTAGTATGGGTGGAATACATTACATGAGTATTAAATACAATAATTACTTGTCCTGCAGCTATGGCATGATGGTAAGTTATTATCATTATTATTATTATTGTAGAGGAAATAGAAAAAAATCTAGGAACATAAAATCTTTCACTCCTTGTTGCCCAGGTTTTTTTCCATAGTTAACATTCTGTTCCGAAAGTGTACATTTCTCCAAGATCTGCTGGGGCAAGATACACAGGGCCTCTAAGAGCTCTGGGATTGAGAGTGAAGGGCTCTTTGAGGCTGGGAGGGTAGGAAAGAACAGAAGGACCAGGGAGGCCTGGGAACGGAGCTGGTCAGGACGGCCATCTGAGGGCTACGGAGGATGGTGTGGGCCGGAAGGCCACACTCTGCCACCTGGCTCTCTTGTCATCTTTCTCCATGGGCGTCTCTCTGTTTAAAATCCATTTGCTCTTTCTCTTTACTCCTGGCTTTTTTACTTCTCTTCTAATGTAAGGACATTTCTTGTTTTCCTTTCACTCATGAAACAAGTATCACTGAAGATTTCCCAGGCTTTTCCCAGAAGCCCCTGTTGCGTTCCTGTGCTATAATGTGGGTGCACCATGTGGTGCATATGGTATGTGAGTATGTTTATCTGTCCATAAATATTTCTTGAGCTTATGGTGAGTACGGTCTGTGTCCTGTTTCTCTTTATATGTGCTCTAGTGCCTAGAAAAACTGCCTAGTTAATGTAACTTTCCTGGTGAGTGGGCCTTGAAAGAAAGCAAGACTGCTGGGAGAACATTCAGCCAAAATGGTATCCTTGGAGCTGTGGCTTCCACTCTTTGGGACTAGCAGCATAGAGTGACTTGGAGATTAGAAGAATACAAGGCTAGATCCCACTCTCAGAGGGTCAATTCATTTCATCTGGGAAGGCCTATAAACTTGTATTTGGAAAAGAAACAAAAAGAAAGAAGATGAAACAAATACCTTCTCAGGGAATTGAGTACCTGGGTGTAGGTCAGGAGGCCTCAAACATTAATATTAAGGCCCAATGTCTCATCAAAGAAGTGTAGTCCTGAGAAGGACATGGAACATGGAGGTAACTGGGGCTCACCCAACGCTGTGGTTTTGCCTCTATTAACCTGTGGCTGGAAGATATTTTTACTAATCCCTTAAAAAGAAGGTGATCACTGAAGAAATATACGTGGAAAGGATATCCATAACATATGTATGTGTGTATGAAATGGACTGAATGCTTGTGTCATTGCAAAATTCATATGATAAAATCATAATCCTAATGTGATTGTAATTTTGATGGGGCCTTTGGGAGTTAGTCATGAGAGCAGAACCCTCACATGAGTGGGATTAGTTCCCGTATAAGAGGAGGCCAGAGAGCTAGCTAGCTCTGTTTCTATTATGTGAGGAAACAGCAAGAAGATGCCTGTCTGTAAGCCCAGAAGGGGGTCCTCATTAAGAACCTGTTATCCTGATCTTGGACTTCCAACTTCAAGAACTGTGAGAAATTAATGGTATTTAAGCCACCCCATTTATGATGTACTCTAGTGCCTTGTTATAACAGCCCAACTTGACTGAGACTGTTATGTGTATCTGCATATGTGTATATATGTGTGTGTCTAAAATGTTTATATACAAACATATCATTGTTTTTACTTGTTAGACGTATAAAAGTTTTACTCTTATATTTTTCTATGCTACACCAGTAGAACCCAAGTTGGGAAATTCCCTGTTGCCTTACCACAGAATTCTACAGGACCTTGAAGGTAGTAATAGAGGTTCATGAGCTATTTACAATATTTCCAAAAGCTTAATTGAAATTGTAGGTTTGCCTGTGATAAGACTGCCTATGATGACTTCAATGATAGGGCTTTTGCTTTGGTTTTAATGAAATTGACTTAATGTGGTAATGTTGATTTTCACATGATGTTCTATACTGAAGACAGAAATATCTACGTGTATATATATGAGTATATCTTTATCTATCATCTAGTAAATGTCTTCTTACCTGGCTCAGTTGGGACTGAGAGTTGTTCAAATTATTGGAACAGTTAACACATTGAAGAGTCATAAAAGTAATATATTTGGAAGCATTTTATTCTAACTTAAAACTTTAAGTATGGGCTCAGTGATTGAGATTCTATATAGCCTTTTTGCATAAAGTATGCCAATGACCTAGCTTTTATGGTCATCAATTTCAGTTTCTTTAAAATGGAATGAAAACGTACAGACATTTTAAAGAAATATGAAATCAGAATACTTGAGTTGTTTTTTTTTTTTTTTTAACACTACTTTCTAGTCATTGTTGGATTTTCCAAAAACCTTTGTGCAACTTAGCAGGGTCAGGGGGGTTAGCTCAACTTTGCATATTTTTTCCAAAGCATTGAGTGTAGCTTCATAGACTCAATAACTCTTTCTTTTTGCCCTTATGTCTCATTGGTTTGAGGACCTTTAAAGTCACTTTTATCCATATGCACATATACATTGGAACATTTTTGAGTTATAAAATATTTAAAATTAATCATGATTTAATATATGCAGCTATTTGTTGATAAAGCCTTTGAAAAAACAAAAGTCAATAATATCTTACCAAAAAAGTAAAACTTAATTTTTAGTGAATTCCTTGATTCCTGAGCCTTTTTAAAGAAAAATATTCTTAGGTTTTTTGATTACAAGTGGTTGACCACCAGGTTATGATACAGGGGTCTGGCTTGGGACAAACTCTGCTTCAGTATTCAAAATTCTGGTTGGCGACACTCTTCATGCCGCTAATGCTGTAGGAAAAGGCTTTTCTGATTGAGGTAGACAGGAACCGAGGTCTTACAAATCGTCTTAATGTGTGCTCTCTTATAGTAGAATTTTACGTTTATAGAATATAATACTTTTAATTGTTCATCAGCTTCTTCGTGAAATTCTAGAGTTCCCCCCCCCAACACCTGTTAGGAAGTGACTGAGGGGCTTTACAAAAGGACTTTATGGAAGGCCTTTTCTGTATTCTAGGATCGACTCATGGAAATATTTCAATCCTGTACATTTCATTTGAAGAACACCCATATGTCATAGGAAGGGCAAATGCTAAACACTTTGGTGTCAGTGGGGCCGTGACTCCTCACCCATTGTAGTTCAGGGATCTTAAACCATAAACTCAATGGTCGTGCTGTGATATAACATGTATGAGAATGTTACCAGTTGTTTGTGTGTCCTGTGCATTTCCCAGACCCTGTCCTTGTCGGTGTGTTTACACAACTGATTCTTACTGGTAGAACATGAGTAGAAGTGGTGTGGCACTTTCTGTCCAAAGCAGTAGAAAAGGGAAAGTGGGTGGGACTGCTCCATCCCATTGTTGAACAATTAAAAGTATTGTATTCTATAAATGTAAAATTCAAATGTAAGAGAGCATATATTAAGACAATTTGTAAGACCTCGGTTCCTGCCTACCTCAATGTATGTAGCTGTTTGTCTTTCTCTCTGACTCTTGCCTCTTCTCTTTCCTTTCTCCCTTCCTGTCTCTCTTCACTTGTGTATAACAAGGGGAAGACCTTAGATGGAGGATTGCAAGAAGGAAGTAGCCCAAGTTTCTGAGTCAGCCAGTAGAGAATCATCCACAACACATAGGATGTGTGTGTGCATGTGTGTGCATGCATACATGTATGTTTATATGTGGAGGAATGTTACACTCGTGAAATTTCAGTGTTTATTGTTACCACGGCATGTATTAGCCTGTCCTGAATGATACAGTGGTTTACTGTGGCATAATTCATTAAAAGAACCAGAGTCAGGTTAATATGCTCTTACCTGTAATACATTTCTATAGTACAGTAACACTAAGAATACTAATGAATCCAATCCAACAAGTGAATAGCTATCTATCTGTGTGTCTGCAAAAACTTGCTGTGTATAATCAAAGAAGAAATTTAAAATGGAACACTTATGCACAAACCATCAGTGGTGGTCTTAGCATCTTCCTCTTCTTCCTCCTCAACTCATTGACATTAATTAGGTGCTTACTAGCTTCTAGGTATTATCTATGACATTGGTCCCCAACCTTTTTGGCCCCAGGGACTGATTTAATGGAAGATAATTTTTGCATGGCCCAGGGCGGAGGGAGTGGTTTTGATATGAGTCTGCAAGCAATTGATTTATTATGGTCTCTGTGCAGTCAGAGCTCTCTGCTTATGATGATCCGCATTCGCAGCCACTCCCCAGTGCTAGCGAATCCACTCCCCACTCCCCATCACCCCTTCAGCTCCACCTTGGATCATAAGGCATTTGATTTTCACAAGGAGAAGGCAAACTAGATCCCTTGCAAGTGCAGCTTACAATAGGGTTTGCACTTCTATGAGCATCTCCTGCCACTGTGGCTCTGACAGGAGGCAAAGTGGTGATGTGAGTGAGTGGAAGATGGCTGTAAACAAAGACAAAGCTTTGCTCAAGTCTGCCTGTCACTCACCTCCTGCTGTTCGGCACAGTTCCTAACAGGCCGTGGACTAAGACCAGTCTGTCGTCTGGAGGGTTGGGGACCACAGGTCTAAAAGATTTACTTCGGTAATCTGAATTCACTTTCACAATAACTGTGTGAGGTTGGTAGTATTTTTTTCCTCATTCTATGGATCAGGACACTGAAGCCCAAAAGGGTAATTCACCCAAGGTCACATAGCTGGTAAGTGGAGAGGAAACACAGGGAGGCTACTGTCAGAGCTCCAGTGCTTAACCCTGCATTTATATACGCCAGAGTTTCCCAAATGATGTTCATGGTCGTAGATTTAGGGACTTATCAGCATAGTTATGGGTGTGTAGCCAGCACTCCAAAATATATTGGCATAGGACTTCCAAAAGCCAACTGTTCTCAGTCTCTGAGTTGGTAAGGTTTAGGGCTATGAATATAGTGCTGGCTCCTTCCAGGCAAGGAAACATCTCTTAGCAACTTACCTTCATTTGATCTGTTTTTTTCTTGCTCAGAAATTCTGGGGGTCCCTTGAACTCAAAGACACCAAATGTTCAGAGCTGTTTTTGGAGTGAACAGTTATGTGCAGACTGGATTTGAAGCACCACAGAAAAATGTTCACCCTATGCTGTGTGAATTATCTTAAAATGCTCTGTCCGCATCTCCACAATTCAAGTATGCTCCTTTGCCTTGTTTGCAGGTTCCACTGATCTAACCCTATTTTCTACTCTCTTTGGATCACAGGTACTTGGTAAAACCCAGTTGTTAGTATAAATAATGTCTAGGACACTTTGCGTTGACAGCTAGACAGATCACCTAACTGTATCTACCCCTATACTTCCTTTCCCATGTTGTTAACAGTGTTCTCGGGTTAGACAGACCTGGATTTGCATCCAATCTATACCACTTAGTAGAAATTTAAGTCTCTGGGAAACTTGTTACTAAATCCCTCCCAGCCCCGTTGCTCTCAACTATAAAATAAGAATAATAACATTGACTTAGTACAACTTGGCCCATAATAGATTCTCAATAAATGTCAACTTCTTTCACCATTTAGTTTCTATCCATCTGTACACATATGCCATATTTAAAATCCTGGCTTTAGTTCCATCTCCTCCTTGAAGCCTTCTCTGATGAGTTCTACCCATGTTCTATATTTCTTCTCAAATTACTTTTACACTTATTTTCTTATGCTCTACAAATCACCCTTTATTATAGTTGACATATGAGCTGACATCCATAATCAAATCTTGCTTATTCATCCTTCTGTTGTTTCTGATTAGCCAACTGGTATGCACATTGAGGGTAAGAAGGCCTTTTCTCCTGCATTTCACATTGAGCTGGGCACATAATAGGCAGCCAGTATATAGTTCTTTTAATTGATTGTCAACTTGTTTGTATTCATTATAAATCAGCATGAGAGGAGCGGGACAAATCAATTTAACAATTGCTTGATTATTTTCTATTAAGTGATGCTTATGGAGACATAGGGAACCCCCAAATGAGGAAAATGTTATGATGCAGGAAAAAAATATTAAGGCAAAATAATTACTCTCACACACCTTGAGAAATAGAAACACAGGTCTTTGAGAAGATTGGGAAATATACACCTAGTTTGGAAACTTAGAAAGGAAGAATGACATGGTTTCCATTACAGTGAGCACTGTCTATTGGACTGTGTTCATCTCTAGTCTGGCCGCTTCATCATCCAAAACAATTGAAAAACTGCTCCAAAGTAATATGGAAGTGGAGCATTCACCTTCATCCTGGCAAGCATTAGCAGGGTGTTCTTTCTGTCTCATTTGGAATCCAGCTATTGATGTTTATACTGATGGCCTCTAATAATATGGGCATCCCTTCCCATGCAACATATTTCTTGAAAAGTAAATTTCACAATGCAAATATATTTGTGTATAAATTTGTATGTACATGAATTGCAGTTTTTCAAAAGCAAACAGATGTGTAGAGTGGAAAAGTGAAGAGTAAGTCTTAGAAAATCATCTGTGATCACTCCAGTGCCTGTGCAGGGCTGCTTAGCATTCTTCCCTCTGCACGTCTCTCTGCCCCAACACATGACTCTATGAGCATTTGCTCCTTTATCTCCCCCATCAGCCTCCGTTCAGTTACCTTTCAGTATCACTCACACTACACACATTCTTCTACCAAGGAACATAAATCTTTCTCCTGTCTCAACAAAAAAGTGCTTGGTGTAATCATGCACCACCAGCTCTAGCCCATATTTTGCTGATCCTTTCTTTCCTTTTCTTTAAAAATGTTCAACTTCTAGGGATTAAATTAGTTTTTTCCATCTTGTTCCCCCGAATAAGTTTTGCCTCCCCTTTGAAGATAAACTATTTTCTTTATTGATTTAACGACAAAAAAAGATTTGAAAAGATTTATAATTAAACTTATTACTCGCTTCAGTAAAATAATCTATCGTGAATCACACTAACAAATTTGACATCTGTAATAAAACTTCGCTTTTACATACCCCTTTATGTCAGCCCAGATCTTTTAATATTCTTAGTGAGGGAACCAAAATAATCATAGACTCTTTGTCAGTATAATTAGCATAAATGCCCTGAATAATTTTGAAAACATCTACACTTTTAAACTTCACTGTGGCCTACTTTGTTTTAGCGTTTTGATCTTGCTTTTTGGAGTTGAGGGGGAGGGAGAAGCCAGTATGTTCCTCTTTTCTTGATCCTAATGTGAAATTCAGTTTCTGCATATCTATAATACATATCTGACTCAACCCCTTAGAAACCTTAGCCACATTTTTTATCTCCTTCCCCATTCATTTGCTTTCCCACTCTGTAATGTTAAAAAGAATTATGGGTGTAAGCCAAGAGAATGCAGGGCTACGGAAGTGTGTGATTTGAAGATGATGATGATAAGCACAGAGAATTACAACTACCTTCCTTTAACTAGGAAGCCATGTGTTTTCCTCACCACCCACAAAATCCCACTGGTAGCTTAGAGGCATAGTTAGTTTATTTGGGTCTGAATCTCACTGCTCTGTTGTAAGAGAACAAGCATGTTCAGTATACAAAACAATATAATTTTTAAAAATATTTGGCTGATGTATACTGGTAAGAAATTAATGCCATTCAGAAATATTATAACATTTCTATAATCCCACTGTCTAAGACAAAAGAGGTCTGATTCAGAATCTGGATAACAAGGGTTGTTAGGAGATGGATTACCTAAAATATAGGTGAAGATAAACTTTTCCAACAACCTTCAAGGTACTTGGCAGCCTTTGTACAAATAAATATAAGTGCTACTTTGCATAATAAGTAGTTATTATGTATTATGTTTTGGAATGCAATATCCAAAATAAAAGAAAAATAGCTTCAGAATGGATTTAATTATGTTCACTAATTTGAAGTTGATGCCATTGAGGACCACTACACCATAATATAAAAATACCTCCCACCCCAGTTTTATTGTGAGAAAGAGGATATGGAACTAAATTGACAGTGGTTAAGTTTTACACTTTATTTATCCTTTTTGAGTTAGTCATTAGAAGACATGCTAATAGTTCTTGCCCCATTTATTCTGTCTTTATGAAATTTTTTAGAGTAAAAATAGGTGTCTAATTCTTCATTGGAATCTTTGAATTCATAAATAAAACATTTTTATGATTTAATTAAAATTAAATATAGCTGTAAGATGTTAATGTCTGTAAAGAAAGTCAGCCCAGATGCAATTTAGAGTTTGAGTTCTTCAGAAAGCATTGATGATACTCAGATTTTCTTTTATTCTCGTTTTGAAGTGTACTGAAAATGGTCAACACCTATGCACCAAGCAAATTCTAAGATGTGTAGGGACACAGAAAATTGATAGAAGACATGGCTTCTCCCTGCAAGACTTTCCAGTTTGTTTAGAAAGAAGGCTCAGAGCATACATGAGTTATAATCTTATTATACATCCAAATAAAATTAGGAGGAAGAAGAATGACTTGGAATAAAGTAGTTTACAAAGATATTCTATTTACTCATTATTTATTTATTTATTTTTTGAGACTGAGTCTCACTCAGTCACCCTGGGTAGAGTACCATGACGTCATAGCTCAGAGTAACCTCCAACTCTTGGGCTTAAGCCATCCTCTTGCCTCAGCTTCCCAAGTAGCTGGGACTATAGGCACCTGCCATGACACTTGGCTAGTTTTTCTTTTTTTAGTAGAAATGGGGTCTCACTTTGCCCAGGCTGGTCTCAAAGGCTTGAGCTCAAGGGATCCTCCTGCCTTGGCCTCCAAGAGTGCTAGGATTACGGCATGAGCCATCGCGGCTGGCCTTAAAAAGATATTTTAGAAGAGAAAACAATATGAACTATGTCTAGAAGGAAGATCAGGGAGGAAACATTGCAAGGCAGGGTAGAAGAGAGCAGAGTGACTCAGGGCTGCGGTCATCAGAAGTAAAACCTGTAGGCGTGGATTATCCTGACTGTGGGAATGTGAATAACCACATTCCACAACCTGGAATAAATATCACAAGAGGTCAATGTGAAATATTTGTTTCTGACAGTATTCTTCTTCATTCATAAAATCAAAGTAATTTGATTACTTTGCATATGTTATAAAGGAATCAATGACTAAAAAAAATAATGCTTGTGAAAGTGCCTCGTAGGTTATAAATCGCAGTTTAGTTGTTGTGTTCACCTCTGTGAAGCACGTGACGGATGTGGGAGCAAGGTTGGAGAGAAGCACCAGAGAGGGCCCGAGAGGACGTGGAACTAGCCACAGGAAAAATGAGAAAGTTCACTTAAATTTTAAAAATGCTTCCTCATATGGTGATATGTGGCAGTGGTGAAGAAGACAGAGGTGGGTCCTGCCCTGCCTGAGCTTACGGTCTTCCTTCCACACCCCTGTCCTGTGCCAAACCTACAAAGCTCAACCATAAGCATGGTATTCCCCCTCTCCAAAATACTAAATTATGGCCTGTGGAAGATATGAACACATTGGAAAGAATGACTAAATATTAAGTAACATCAACGTACCAGGTGCCTAAGAAATATTCCTAAGCTTTTTGCAGAGGCAGTAACACAATAAAAATGGTATTTAAGGAATATTAGTTGGTTGGGAGCATGAAAAGCATGTTATTGAGAATACAGCAAAGGAATTTACTGCTTCCTGAACATCTGAGTGCTTCTTCATACATTTTAGATCCTTTTCAACTAGAAGCACCAGGTTAGTAATTCTGGCTAAAGGGCTGTGACCAAATGTGTTTCATTTATGAACAACACTTTCAGGAGTCCATGCGTGACCCCCTGTGCTCTTTTCCTCTGTTGTATTCTCTGGGAGAGGTGGCAAAGACCCCACAATGGAAACAAGTGAGTCTCTAAATTACCTGACACTGAATTGCTTTGGAGAGATGGCTGGAACTGCAGCAGACTTCATATGAACATGAGATAAACTCTTTTGTTTTAAAAGGAGTCCTATTCTGACTCTTGCAAGGAGATAGGCTGGTGACAGTAAGATCTGCTACATGGCAGGAGTGTTATTCTAGGGATGAGATGACATCGCCTTAGGGTTGAGTTGGGAAATGCCTCCAACACTCTGCTTTTAGTTCCTAGTCCTTGTGTAACATCCAGTTCAGTTTCTTACCCATTCGAAGAAGGCTGCAGGTTGCAAACCGATAAAGATCATTTTCATTAGTCTTTTCAAGATTACATATAAAAACTGAAAACAAGGCAAACAAAGTGAGAAATAAATCCCAAGGATGCTAATTTGTTGCATAAAGTTATGCCCACTGAGGAGAGATCTGGATGCTGGGTAAGACCTGCCCTGGGTTATTTCTCTGAGGATTTCTCATAACCAGGTTCTCTTCTGATGACAGAGCAAGCCTGAAATAACCCTGACATCGACTGTCATGTGGGCTTTGTTTACTGTATGCGCAGTTTCTCAATGAAGAGAGGCATTTCAATTATTCCCAGTAACCATGTTCCTGTTGACACCTTGATGCTCTATGGGGAAGAGTTAGTGAGCTTTAGCCTCTAGAGCTAAACACATTCCATCAGGAAACAATTTCAGCAATTGACTTTCATCTGGTCGTGTTACTTATATCTTGTTACCTCTCAAGGGCCCTGTAATTAAAGCAGGTGTGTGTCCTCTTAAATTAGAGAAGTGGCAACTGTAGACATTGTAGTAAGTTCTGACCAGGAAACCTTAATGACCCTTAGATTCAGTAATTATAACGAAGCCACTGGTGTGAGTGTTTGGCCAGGGAGAGCGTTAAAATGGGCAAATACGTCCCGAAATGATGGCTTACAAGATAGACCCAGTCTGAATTAGGAAAGTTTTCAAAAAAAAAAAAAAATCACAAAGATTCCCTTCCTCCCTTTCTTCCTTTCTTCCTCCCTGTCTCCCCCCCCTTCCCTTTCTACAAATTGATCAAAGCAGAATTTGAATTTAGATATTTTTTCAGTATTTAATGTAATAAGTAAGAGAAACTCTCTTGTTATTTTAATAGCTCATATTCTAACTATCAAGTGAACCAAAATTGGGTTGATGGCAGTTTGGGGGTTACTTTCTATGTCTTAATGGGGTAAAGGGCATGTTCCATAGATCTTGGAATTTGTAGAAAGGTAATGATGATTGAGGAGGAAGGAGGAAACTGTTGAGGTGAGTGAAAAGAAGGTAAGAAGAAAAAGAGGACAAAGAGGACGTCAGAGCGAGAGCCAGAGGAGGAGGAGTGGTGTTTACCTGGAGGAAAGTGGGGGAGGAATTAATAAAAATCTTGCTTTGAGTACATGTGTGTTTGGAAAAGGTAATTCTATATAAATAACATGCAGCTTTATTGCTGGGCTTGGAGCTTTTATATTTACTTTTTAAGAGGAACATAAAACAATCTTTTCCAGTTATTCTAGAGGAAGAAATACACAGTAGATGAAGTTGGTGCTCCGCCCCTTCCCTCGGTTCCTCAGCCCTAGAAATGCATATTGTGGCTTCTGACCCCAGGTTCCTTTCAGCTTCTATATTGGACTCTTTTAGGCCTTAGCTTGTTCCCCCCCCAGCTTGGTGGGGCCTTGACGTGTGGGTCAGGAGAACTATCGCCTGTGGACAGGGGTGGAGGCTGAGTGTCCTGGCCTTCTGTTCATCGTTCTGAAGTTCATTTCTGTTTGGTTTCCGAGGGACTCCGTAGGAAATAGCTTTAGGTGTCCATAGTGATAATTGCCTCAAAACTCCCCCTCACCTGCAGTCCCGCCTTACCGTGTTTTCCCTATCCCGTCACTCAGGTTCCCTGGGATCTCAACCAGATTACTTCAGTTCGTCAAGCCCTGGTTTCAGTTTTTGCTTTTGGAGGAACTTGAATTAAGATCCACTATTTCCATTATCGATTTACTTTGGCAGGGCCCAAGGTCTCCCCCTCTGGCCAGGCTAGAATCCAGGGGCCTCATTATAACTCACTGGAACCTCTAGCACCCGGGCTGAAGTGCACTCAGCCTCCCGAGGAGCTGGGACTGCAGGCACTCACCACAACCCTTAGCTCAGTTCCTATCTCGTGTAGAGATGTGGTATTGTTCTTATTCAGGCTGCTCTTAAACATCCGAGCTCAAACAATCCTTTCACCGCTGCCTCCCAAAGTTAAAGTTACAGGCATGAGCCGCCACGCCTGGCCCATCATAAAATGTTCTTCAAATCCCTCTGTTCCCTTTATCTAATTTTCCCAGTGTTTTTGAAATACCTCGGATTGAAATATGTTTATGCAGACACACGGCTCCTAGTAGAGTGTAAAGCAGAATTGCTGGACCACCTCTTCCCTCCTCTATAATTTTTTTATCGGGCAGGCTGAACGTGTACTGGTACTTTAAGGGTTATTATCAGAAGTGCTAATTGGTTAGCACGTCACCTGGTTCATTATAGTGGTACAGGGGAGAGATGCTAAAAGTGATGCGTTATGTTTATTTCCTTTTCCTTAGCCCCCACAACTATCGAGAACCGTTTAACCTCTAACTTATTAAGGAATGTTTTTTTCTTTAGAGATGACAATGCCTGATGGTTTCCATGTCCTCGGGGCGAGGGTAAGTCTTGGTGTGCAGCCTGAACCAAACAGATAAATATAATTATTATTTCTGTATATTTGATGATGAAAGGGTTTCGGGCCTCCGCAGACTGATCTCTCTGTCGCCAATTGTGTATTGCCGAAATTTTGATTAAAGGCTCACTGAAGTAGTTTATCAGTATTTGTTTGGTTTCAGGAAGTAAAATATGTGAGCTCAATGTGAATGACAGACCACATCCATCGAGAGCATTTGTTTCATCAGTCTGGGAAACTCAAAACTCCTTGCTGTAGATAATGTGTGAGGAAGATATTTTCCCTTCTCCGATTTGCATAGAGCTCAATAGTCCCCTGATTCCAGACATATTATGTTCTGTAGAAGCTTTCCTTGCCTCCATCTTCCTCCTGCAAATGCGAATCTGTTAGAATACAGACATCATTTAAAAAATAATTTAAACCCTTCAAATTCCCCTGTCTGGAAAATGTGTATACAATTTGTAACAGAGAAGCCCAAAGTGCTGCTGAAGAAAGCCAAAATATTTTGCTGACTTTTCGAAGAGATCATTTCTAGGCAAGAGAAAAAAAACACTGATTTTGATAAAAGGGAAAAGAAAGAGTGAAAAAGCTGGTCCTGATTTTTAAGCTCGTCCGTAAATAATTAGCAAATAGTTTGTGTTTTAAGAAATTCCTTTAGCAATACTAAAACGGCTGAGGAGATGGAGGCAGACTATAAAATGGCCCCTTAGTTTCTTGAGTCAAAAAGAAACTAAAGTTGGGGAGCACTATGGGTAATCTGATGTGTGCTCTGCGTGTGAGAGAGGAAGAGGAAGGAGAGGAGGGGAAGTGGGGAGAGAGGAAGAGGAAGGAGAGGAGGGGAAGTGGGGAGAGAGGAAGAGGAAGGAGAGGAAACTCACAGACACCCCACGCACAGCTGGTAGGGAAAGAAACTGAAAACAAACAAGCAAAACCATGATACGAGCTTTCTCGAACTCACTTGGCAGTTGTGAAGTGGGTGATACTGTGTGTAGTACATCCCCCCCACCCCTAAATTGGAAGCTGTAATAAATACAGATAAACTTTTGCTAAGTCTCAGCTACTTCTTTTGATAAGGCTTAGCTATTTACATCAGGGTATGAAATTTGGGACATTCATCCTACTCGAGCTTTTTAACATTGAGAATTTTATGTTTTTTCATTGTATCATTATTCTCAGGAACCTGAGCCTCTGTCATTCTGTAAGGACACATCATATGCACAAGTGGTTACAAAAACAAAACAAAGCAGGCGTCAAAGAGCGATGCCTGGATTTCTTTCTGTGGCGCAAAATGGAAAAAAGGCAAAGATGTTCACTATCTATTGTAACTTTGGTGGTTTTCTAAATTGCCTGCAATATGGCAACTCCTTTGTTCAGATCTTTTAAAATAACACAGACAACATGCAGAACATTTAGAGTGAAGGCTGACAGTGTCTTTTCCACTGATGGGACTAGGGGAGAAGGAAATAAATAATATAAAAACAACCTGCACAATGAGAATTAGAAAGAAAATACCTGTCTCTACCTTTTAGATTTTTGGGCTTCTCCACATTTGTAATATAATCTTTCTATTTTTGAAATTGTAGCTATGTCCTTTTTTTTCTTTTATTTTCTTTCTCTCTTTTTTTTTTAAAAGCGCAGTCCTTTCTATGTGCGGGATAAATAAGTACACAGTGAGGAATATGATTGGTGCTACAGCTATTTCAAAAATGTGTATTATTTGACAAAATAGTCTGTAATGATTTGAGACCATTGTGTACATCTGTGTTTGGGCACTTCTATAAAAGTGAGTTTTTGATCTGATGGGCCGTAATAACTTCTTCCACAGAAAATCCCTCTCAGATGTTGAATTATTGGGCCTCCACTGCAGTTATGGTTTATTGGGTAAATAATAGTCTGACAATACCACCGCAAAAGTTATAGATGGTCCGGCGTACGTGTTAGCTGCCTACAAATCTTTTCATAGTTTTATGGAAAGCAATTACCAGAGTATATAGGCTGAGGGGAAATTCAGGGATTCCCTTTGTATAATTATAACACTGGGCCTGCTATACTTTTCAAGGCCTTTGGTTCTCATTTTTCATTAGACTATGACAGTAGTTCCGGAGAGGCCAGTGGTGCACGTTTGTTTGGCCCATGAAAGAACTGAGTTTTAGTGTGTAAATGACTCACCCAGGGCCTTGGAGCTCTTTGGATGGAGTGTTTGGCTGTCTCTTGTGGGCAGCGGCTTTCTTCCCTACGGAGTCTTCATGGCAGGGGCAGAGGGAGAGGATTTAGGCTCAGCATTTGGCTTGAAGAAAAAGGGGACTACTATGGTGTTTCAATGTCAGTGATGTTCAAGTTTGTCACATTTTGAGACCAGAAAAAGAAAAACTGTTTCAAGAAATTCATTGGAAGATGGTGGTAGCAAGCTGAAAGGAAGAATTAGTAATTTTGTTTACGAGATGAAGTTTGGGGTTTGGAAATGTAGATAGTCATCTTTGCAACCACAGGTGCCAATTCAGTAATGTCACCAGAAGTGTTTTTCACTTCTGGCCACAATTAGGTGTTTTTTTAAAAATGAGCTTCTGAATTAGAAATTAAAACCAAAAACCCTAGATTTTCAAAACTGAGTTTACCGCAGGGACTTACCACTCAGGACTTCTCAGATGTGCTGGAATGTGTCCTTATCAGAGTTAATAAGTTAAAAATTAAATCTAAGTTCTTTCTTATTAAAGACATAAAGCCCTCATTCCATTTGTCTTTTATTTTGCCTGTGTAGTTGTGCTCATGAGATTGTATCTCAAACATTTTTTATGACATTGGAAGTTAAATATTCATTGAGATACTAATACTACTAAGTATAAGATGCTCAACTTGGCATTGCTGTGTTGAATGACATGTTATCCCCACTCTATTAGTTTAAAGAAAATTCATCACAAATTTAGCAACTAAAGCAATACCGATTTATTACGTCACAGTCCCGCAGGTCGGAAGCCCAGCACAACACGGCTGGGTTCTCCACTCAGGGTTTCACAGGAGCAAAATGCAGGTGTCGGTTGGGCTGTGTTCTAGTCTGCAGCTTTGGGAAAGAATCCACTTCCAAGATCATTCTTGGCAGAAACCAGTTCTTCCGGGTGGCAGGACTAAGATCCCCATTTCTTGGGTGGCTTTCCTGTCAGAGGCTTCTCACAGTTCTGGCAGCTGCCTGGACGTCTTGCCACATGGCCTCTTCCACCTTCAGACCAGAAATGGAGAACTTCCCCATGTGTGAACCCCTATACTTGCCCTTCCAGTCTAAACAAGAGATCTTGGCATCCCTTCCTCCCTGCAACCTCTACCAGCCTTTTGTTGCACATGATGTAAAAGAGTCTTTGTGAATATACATGAAGAAAAAAACAACCTAATCCTATCCTATCCTGATCAGAGGGTAATTTAAAATTTGTAGTGCTGGGAGCATATTTAAGTCTCTTGATCCCAAGCAAATGCAGCACAATGTAATTTATTCATTTTATCTAACATGTCTTTCTGGAATGCTCACGCTCTTCCTGGGGAGGTAGTGTGATGGTGTGGTGGTGTTGTTGCTTGTATGTAGATGTGTGTGTGTGTGTGTGTTGCAGGTGGGAATCCAAGTAGAAGAAGTAATGTTTGCTAGAGCAGAGGCATGCCTGGAGGAACTGCAGTGGGGGCACCAAGATGGGGTGCAGGATGCACGGGTGCATGGGGGGTGGATGGCGCACAGGATGCACAGGTGCGTGGGGGGGTGGATGGTGCACAGGATGCACGGGTGCGTGGGGGCATGGTGGTGTGGGTGATCTGTTGAAAAGGAGCTAAGAGTTGTTCTGAGGTATTTGGAGTATGCTCTCAAGGCAGTGGGGGACCACAGGTTTTCAAGCAGGGGAGGAAAATGACTGTGATCTTTTTTTTTTTGAGACAGAGCCTCAAGCTGTCACCCTGGATAGAGTGCTATGGCATCACAGCTCACAGCAACCTCCAATTCCTGGGCTCAAGCGAGTCTCTTGCCTCTGCCTCCCAAGTAGCTGGGACTATAGGCGCCCAC
>CAUYRH010062957.1:0-18326 GCA_963574655.1 Perodicticus potto | reverse complement strand
ATAAACTATATATATTTATTTTAAGTGAAATATAATATTTAAACTTCAAGTTTGACTTAAATTGGGAAATTGGGGATAGTGCTAGCCTAAGTTGAGGCTAGAGAATATGGTCATTGAATGTTACAAGGAAAGGGTTTCTGTCTCTCAAGTATAAGTTTTCTGATGTATCCTGAGGTCTGAATTCTGGAAGAAGCCTTTTCCACATTCACTGCATTCATAAGATTTCTCTCTTGTATGAATTCTCAGATGTCTAAAGACATTTGTTTCTGGAAAAAGGCTTTTCCACATTCACTGCATTTGTAGGGTTTCTGTCCAATATGTCGGTATTACTACCAACATCAAAAGGTGGCGATTGTCTTCTTATTAATTCCCTGCTGTAGGAACAGGTGAGTTACACCCTTTTAACCTGTGCCCCTAAAACTGTCATTTATGTAAGCCCCTTAGTAATTGATCCTAAAACAATGGAACTGAGCCTCAGCACTGTGGACTTTCAGTCTTGTCACTGAAGCCTCTACTTTCCTTGTTCTGTTTGAAAAGAATGGTTGACAAATTACATTTCAATACATTAAATTTTGTTTTTCTTCCAAAAAAGAAAGAAAAGAAATCAATTGGGAAAATAAAACATCAATTGGATAAAGAATAGAAAAATAAATAAAAACAAAGAGTTTCTTTGAAAATATCAGCAAAATTGACAATCCTTTAGTTAGATCTACCAAGGAAAAAATAGAGATGACTCAAATTACTAAAATCAGAAATGACAAAAGTATATTACTACCGACTTACAGAAATAATAAGAATTATACGTGTATAGTATAAACAAGCATATACCAACAAATTTAATAACCTAGAGGAAATGGAAAAATTCCTAGAAAGACAAAAAAAATAGCTGGACATTGTGGTGGGCGCCTGTAGTCCCAGCTACTTGGGAGGCTGAGGCAAGAGAATCACATAAGCCCAAGAGTTTGAGGTTGCTATGAGCTGTGATGCTACGGCACTCTACCAAGGGTGACATCGTGAGACTCTGCCCCCACCAAAAAAAAAAATCCTAGAAAGACAAAAACTACTGACTCAGGAAGAAATAGGAAATTTGAATAGAGATTGAATGAGTAATTTAGAAATTTCCCACAAAATAAAGCCCAAGACCAGCCAGCTTCACTGGTGAATTTTGTCAGACATTTAAAAAACAATACTCAGCCAGGTGAGGTATTGCAGGTCTGTAATCCTAGCACTCTGGGAGGCCTAGGCATGTGGATTTCTTGAGATCAGGAGTTAGAAACCAACCTGAGCAAGAGTTAGACCCCTGTCTCTGCTAAAAATAGGAAAATTAGCGGCGTGTTGTAGCCTGTGCCTGTAGACCCAGCTACTTGGGAAGCTGAAGCAAGAGGACTGCTTGAGCCCAAGAGTTAAGGTTGCTGTGCGCTATGACACAATGGCAGTCTACCCAGGGCAACAGAGTAAAAAAGACTGTCACCAAAAGACAAAACAAAACAAAAAACCCAACAACAACAATTCTTCATAAACTTAAGAGGAAGGAATTCTTTTTATCTTTTTCTAAGAGGTCAGTATTAACCTGCTATCAAAGCCAAACAAAGATATCACAAGACAGGAAAACTCCATACTAATATCTCTTTTTGTGTTTCTACTTATGAATATAAATGCAAAAATTCTCAACAAGATAATTCCAAACCAAATCCAAGAACGTTAAACATATACAGGTATTTTAAGTGGGATTTATCCCAGGAACTCAAGGTCCATTTAAGATCAGAAAAACTATTAACATAATACAATAATTATCATAGAATCAATAGAATTGATGTGAAATATATCAATAGAATAGAGGACACATTATCATCTCAATATACTCAGCAAAAGCATTTGACAAAAGCCAACATCACTTCATGATAACAAAAAAAACACTCAACAAGCCAGCAACAGAGAGTAAAATCTGCAAAGAAAAAATCCACAGCTAACATGATATTTAGTTGAAAGCTTTCCCTCTAAGATCAGGCATAAGACAACAATGTCCATTCTCACCACTTCTATTCAATAGTGTACTGGAGGTTTTAGTCAGTGTGGTCAAGCAAGAAAAAAGGGCATTCAGACTGGAAAGAAAGAAGTAGGACTATTTGCAGATGACACAATCTCACGTATGGAAGATCTATAGAGAATCTATACACGCAAAAAAACTTTAGAATTAATAAGGGAGTTCAATAATTGCAGAGTACAAGACCAATATGTAAAGACTGATTGTGATTCTGTACATTAGCAATGAACAATACAAAAATTAAGAAAACAATTCCATTTACAATGCATCGAAAGAACAAAATATATAAGAATAAATTTAACAAAAAAAGTGTAAAACCTATATTCTGAAAACAATAAAACATTGTTCAAAGAAATTAAAGGCCTAAGTAAATTGAAGGACATGTATATTATGTATTAGATGACTTCATATTATCAAGATGACATGAGTTTCATAGATTAAAAAACTTAATATTGCAAAGACAGTTGTACTTCCCAAATTGATCTACAGAGTCAATACAATCCCAGCTCTCTTTTTTGCAGAAGTTGATAAACTGACCCTCAAATTCATACGTGAATTCAAGGGACCCAGAAGAACCAAAGCAATTTCAAAAAGGCAAAGCAAAGTTGAAGGACTCACACTTAACAATTCCAAAACCTAATATAATGTCATAGTAATTAAGACAGTATGTTGCTAGCATACAGATAGACATAGATCAAGGGAGTAAAACAGAGAGTCCAGATGTTAATCCTCATACTCATGGTAAATTGATTTTTGATAAGAATTCCAAGATAATTCAGTGGGGAAAGAATGCCTTTTCAACAAATAGTGCCAGAAAAACTGGATACCCACACAGAAGAGAATGAAATTGAACACTTTCTCACAGGATACAACTAAATTAACTCCACATGGATCAAAGACTTGAAACTATAAAACTCTTAGATGAAAATATTAGGAGTAAACCCTGGTGACCTTGGGTTAGGCAAAGTCTTCCTAGATATGACACCGTAGGTACAAACAACAATTAAAAAGTAGTTAAATTTTGATGAAGTCCCATCAGAACTAAATACTTCTGGGTTTCGTTAGGAACTGAATTGTGTTCCCTCTCAAATTTGTCTGTTGAGGCCCTAACCAACAATGTGACTGTATTTGGAAATAGGGCCTTTGTGGAGGTAATTAGGGTTAAATGAACTCGTAAGGGTGGAGACCCGAATCTGATTGGATCTTGCTTCTTCTCTCCTAATGGGGTTTCTTTCAAGGAAAATACCCTGTAATTAGATAGTGGCGCTGGTTTCACAACTTCATGAATATACTAAAAAGCAAGGAATTATACGCTTGGAAAGTATTAGTTTTATTGTCGGTGAATTATATGTCAATTAAACAAACAAACTGGAACAGAAATCACAGAGAACAAAAACACCAGAACTAGGGTGGGGTGGGAGAAATTGCCTTGTCTGGGAGAAAGAAGGAGATACTATTTGCATTTGGGCTAAATGATGGAAAAAGAATGCATAACTTCTAAAGTGACGGGGGAGAGGAAGACAGAAGCAAAGACAGAGCTGGAATGTTGAGTCAAACAGACAAACGAACTCAAGTTGCAGAATAATATATATAATAATAGTACCACTAACATACCTTTAACACAAATCAAAAAACAAAACCAACTCAGAGTAGTGGTTCACCCAGGAAAGAGAAGAGGGTAGGGCTAGAGGCAGTGACCAATATTAAATATTTATCTATAATGTTTTATCATTTTACTTCCCCAAAGTAAATATTTTTATTTCCTTAAAGTAAATATAAACTGTTAACAGTTGTTAATTCCAGGTAGTTAAGAGTATGAGTGTTTGTTGTACTTTTTTAAAAAGTACAATTGTACTGATTATATTTTAGTCCAATTTTTTTTTTTATTGATTTCATCTGCAATCTCGGCTGAGTCACATAATTTTTGTTTTTCTTTTTAGACTGTAAAAAAATGCAAGGATAATCAGTCATACTTGTGTAAAACTAGAAATGTCAAGATTAAAAGGGGAAGAAGGAATCTAACATTTTCTGACCACCTACTATATGTATATCTGATGTGCAAAGTGCTTTACATGTGAAATATAATTTCATTCCATCCCACAATAATCCTGTGATTTAGATAATGCTATTAGTCATGAAGTGCAGAGTGAATACAGGGGCGAGGTAAATTAAGTCACAATAAAGTACACATACTGTTGGAAATACATGAAGAATTGCCAGAAGTCTGTGGGGACATTTAGTTGTGAAGAAATCAATTTCTAGACTCTCAGCTTCCTAAAATTGATCAGCCTGAGAACACTGTGCCTTAGGCAGGTGGATGCTCCTTTTCCACCTCCTCTTTTTCCAAGTCCCTTCTACTATTTTACAAAAGAAAGACAATCCTCTTCACCCATCACTAATCTGACTTTGATGCATTGCCCCAGGGTATAGAAACCTCCAGGCGCCAAACAAAGGGATAAGCCAGAGTGAGGGTGTTGGTGTGGAAAAATGAATGACCCTAATCACTGCATAACAGGACCTTTTGCAACACAGGTGGTTTCCAATTCTTTGCCTTCAATAAAATTGCTGAAAGATCTGATGGAATTGTCAGCTAATAAATCATCAAAATTAATTTTTGATGATAGATCATGATAGGATGGGATTTTTGAACTACAACTCAGAAGAAGTACAAAGGATTGTGTGACACTGCTGTGAGAAAAACGCTTTTCATTTCCTTCTACTTATTTGTGTGAACGAAGCTTCGTAGCATTTACATTTTTTAAAGAATCGAAATTGTTACCGAATTGTCTTATTCTAGCAATAACCAATATTTATCCACAAATGCATGAACTAATGGAAAAAGACTTCATCGGTCTCTTTTTTGGCTTCATTCATTTCTTTTTGGAAACTAAATACATTTCCAGAAAATTCTTACATTGCACATTTAAAGTATTCTTCATATTTTATAAAATATTTAAGTTCTTTTGGTCAATTGTATACTAAAGATACAGAAAACTTTTTTCTAACTCATAAAACATTATGGTGAGAGTATCAAAAAAGATAATTTAGACACATTTGTTTTTTGAGACCGAGTCTCACTCTGTTGCTCCAGGCTAGAGTGCCATGGCCTCAGCTGAGCTCACAGCAACCTCAGACTCCTGAGTTCAAGTGATCCTCCTGCCTCGGCCTCCTGAGTAGCTGGGACTACAGGTATGCACCATGATGCCAAGGCATCTGCCACAGTGCCCAGCTAATTTATTCTATTTTGAGTAGAGACCAGGAGCTCACTCTTGCTTAGGCTGATCTCAAACTTCTGAGCTCAAGCAATCCTCCCACCTCAGCCTCCCAGAGTGCTAGGATTATAAGCGTGAGCCCCCCCTGCTGACCTTATGCACATATTTTCTTTTAAAAAAAATTCAGATTAATATGAGGGTACAAATATTTAGGTTACATTGTTTTCATTTTGAAGACAAAGAGCAAATTATACTTGAGCCCTTCACTCACGGGATGTGCTGAACACCCTCACATTGCTCACATTAGGTGAGATCTCACCAATTGCCCTCCCTTTTCCTCCCCTCTCTCTCTCTTCTTCCCTCCCCCTTGCTAGACTTTACTTTTATACACATATTTTCATTGCAGAGCAGTATATAGAATGATCAAAGCCAGACTTAGACTTTTACATGCAAAATATTTTTATATCAGGACAAAATTCTGTGGGAGAAGTGGAATGGAGATATGACTTTAAGGAGAAAAAAAGAATATACAATTTTCAACTGTTAATGAAGTTAGTCATGCATACTATTTAAATAAATGGTTGATTCAATTGGATGGACTCAAAAGAGTGACATAGCCATTTCAGAACGTCAATATATACTATATACATGTACCAAAAATACTTCCTTTTGTAATGATTTAAACATGAGATTAGAAAGCTTAGATATCAACTTATGTGAGAGGGTACACAAATTTTCAAAATTACTTTAGGGAACATGTGAGCAAAAATGTTTGAAGATACCTGTGTTTATAACTTGCTCAGGGACACACAACCAGTGGGAGGCCAAGGCTGGACTTGAACCCATGTCTGCAAGACTTTCAAGCTACTGGCTTTTCAGAAGGAAATGCTGTCATTTGAGGCAACATGTATGAGCTTGGAGGACATTATGTTAAATGAAATAAGTGAGGCAGAGAAAAATAAATACTCCACGTTCTCACTCAAATGTAGAAGCTAAAAAAAAGTTGATTTCATGGGCATAGAAGAGTAGAATACTGGTTACTAGAGGCTGGGAAAGGGAGAGGGTCGAGTAGTGATGGTTAATGGATACGACATTGGCACTAGATAGAAGGAATAAGTTCTAGTGTCCTATAGCACTGAAGGGCAACTATTGTTAACAATTTGTTGTGTATTTTCAAATAGCTAGAAGAACAGGTCCTGAATCTTCCCAATACAAAGAAATAAGTGATAAATGTTTGAAGTGATGGATATGCAAATTGCCCTGATTTGATACTTACACATTGTATACAGGTATCAAAACATCAATCACCCTGTACCCCATAAAGATGTATAATTTTTATGTGTCAATTAATAAAAGCAAAAAAATAGATTTTTTTTTAGACAGAGTCTCACTGATAGAGTGCCCTTGATAGGTATCAGAGTTACCCTTGATAGAGTGCAGTGGTGTCATAGCCCACAGCAACCTCAAACTCTTGGGCTCAAGCAATCCTCTTGCCTCGGCATCCCAAGTAGCTAGGATTATGGTGCCACAGGCCACAACACCCGGCTAGTTTTTCTGTTTTTAGGGGAGACGGGCTCTCACTCTTGCTCAGGCTGGTCTTGAACTCCTAAGCTCAAGCAACCCACCCAGCTTAGCCTCCAAAAGTGCTAGGAAAAAAGGCATGAGCCACCGCACTTGGCTGAAAAAAAGAGGTATTCATTACCATGGAAAAATGTTGATCATTAAGCAGATAATTAGCTTACCAACATAGAAATAGTTTATACCAGGGGTCAACAAACTTTCTCTATAAAATATCAGATAGCGAATGAAGTAGAGCCTCCGTAGTTGACCACCTCCTTAAGTTAACCTAATTTTCATAGACTGGCCATGCACCACACATTAAGTGTCAATACAGTAGGCCTAGTTCCTTACGTTGATCACCTCTGTTATGTTGACCAGTTTGTTACAATCTCTTGGGTGGTCAACTTATAGAGGTTGTACTCTATTTTAGGTTTTGTGGGCCATATATTCTTTGTCAGAACTACTCTACTCTACTGTTTTATTACAGAAGCAGCCACAAATACCATGCAAACAAATGAACATGTTTGTGTTTCAACAACTATTCACGGAGATAGAAATGTGAATTTCATATTACATTTCACACATCACATCAAAATCCTTGTTGGAATAAATAAACTGTAAAAAAATACGTTTGGGAGATGTCTAGGGAATTCCGAATCCTGACTGGGTATTTGTTGGCATTAAGGAATTTTAGCTAAGTGCTCATAGGTGTGATAATGATATTGCACTGGTGTTATAAAAAGAAGAGAATCTCTATCTTGTAGCAATATATACTGAAATATTTCATGATGGGATGATATAATGTCTTGCATTTGATTAAAATAGTCCAGTATGTGGGTGTTGGAGGGAACGGGCAGGGGAATTATTAATATAAATAAAGCAAAATAGATTATGTATTGATAATTGTTGAAGCTGGGTGTTGAATACATGGAATTTCATTATACTATTTTCTCTATTAGGGTTGTTTATATTTTAACACATTGAAATTTTTTTAAAGAACTGTTTATTTAATATCTACCATTAAAGAGCTATTAATTTAATATCTACAATACTATACTAATGGTAGGTATTAAATTAATACCTACCAAAAAACAAGAAGTATAAACAGAGAAGACACATTACCTGCCCTCAAGGAGCCTATGATGAGGGGTAAATAAACAAATGAAATCACCAGGTATGTCATGATTACCTGTTGTGCTAATAGCATGAAACAGAGCCACAGGGGCAATGGATTCCGTCTGCCTGAGTTTGGTTAGGGACGACTTGGAAGAGAAAGTGAGGTTTCACTATTTCAGAATGGGAATTTATAGAACTTTGATGACCTATTTGGTATGAAGAAAAAGGAATCAAAAGCAATGGAAGCTTCTATTTTGAGTGTCTGAGCAGCCTGCATGCCATTAATGGAGACAGGCAATACAGGAAGAGAGATATGTCAGGGTTTTGGGTATGTCAGGGTTGGGGTAGGGTGGAGAGGGGAGAGTTCAGCTTTGGACCTGCTGAGGTTGAGCTATCTGTGAGATGTTGAGATGTCCAAGAAGTCGTTCAAACTGCTTTCTAGGCAAAAGATGGGCTCAAGAGGGGAATGCACAGGAATGTTTCAAGATCCTTCTAGACTCCAGGCTGACAGCCCACAGGGTCTGAGTGAGGAAAGCTGGCCAAAGAGAAAGATGTGCCTTCTGGGAATTGTGTTGGGCAATAGAAGAGATCCCTGCAATGATGAAACTGTTTTGTATATTGACTGTGGTGGTAGAAACAGGAGCCTACATAGGTGATAAAATTGTATAGAACATAAAATGGATAGACTAAATACACACAAACACACAAATGAACACGAGTAAAACTGGGGAAATGCAAATAAGATGGGTAGATTGTACTAATGTCAATATTCTGGTTATCTTCTAATGTAGTTTGGCACTGGGGGAAATTGGATAAGGAGTACATAGGATCTCTCTATATTATTTCTTACAAATGTCTGTGAATCTACAATCATCTCCAAAGAAAGAAGTTAAGTGGGAAGAAATGTAAGCCAGACCACATAATGCCCTGGGGTTTAGCCATTCACTCAATGACCTTTCGGTTGATTTTGCAGTAAAATGGCCTGCCCAAGGACTAGGATGCAGTCCACCATCTGGTAGTTGCCAACCTGTTCAGCCTTACATTTTTCTATTTCCCCCAGCTCTTCTGGCGCCCACCACAATCACCACCTCTTAGTTCCAAGGCATTAAGATTTGGCCCCTCTTTCTGCCTTTCTTCCATCTGCTCCCTCTTTCTGGAAAGCTTTTCCCTGGATCTTTACATGGTTGTTTCTTTTATATCTTTCAAGGCTGAGCCTAAACGCCACCTCCTTTTTTCCTATTCACACTATGTTCACTCCTCTTCTTTTCCTGCACAGACTTTATCCAAATTTGACTTTTTCACTTTATTGTGTGTCTCCTCCACTAGATTGCAAGCTCCCAGGGCAGGGTGCTTAAAACATGTTAAATAAGCATTTTTATTTATTTATTTATTTTTTTGAGACAGAGCCTCAAGCTGTCACCCTGGATAGAGTGCCATGGCATCACAGCTCATAGCAACCTTCAATTCCTGGGCTCAAGCGAGTCTCTTGCCTCTGCCTCCCAAGTAGCTGGGACTACAGGCGCCCGCCACAATGCCTGGCCATTTTTTGGTTGCAGTGATCATTGTTGTTTGGCGGGATTCGAACCCGCCAGCTCAGGTGTACTTGGCTGGCGCCCTAGCCCGTTCAGCCACAGGCGCCGAGCCTAAATAAGCATTTTTTAAGGATGAAAATATATCTGCGCTGTATCCCCAGCACCTGGTACATGGCAAGAGCTCAGTAAAACTGAATGTTGAGGGAATAAATGGATCGCCACGCGCAGCTTTGCCATGAGCGCTGAGTGATGTAAAGCCCTCTGGCTGGTGGCACTGCGATTATGGATGGGGCTCCTTTAGTTCCCTCGGGCTTGTTACTAAGCTGAGGGGTCGTCGGTAGGTCTTTCAACTGTGCTGGGAACCTCCGGGTTCTGCAGTTTGGGGCCCAAAGCAGGTGCGCTCGGGATCCAAGCCGCTGTGCAAGGAGTGCACAGGTTAGCGAGGCCCCCGGTGAGGCGAGACGCCACCTTCGCTCCACTGTCTTTGTCGCTCCCACCTCCCCAGCCTCGGCAGTGGTTGCCTGCAGTGACTCGTGACTCCCCGCCCGCTAGGAAGGGCTGCAGCGCGAGGGAGGGGGCCGGGAACCCCTCACCCGCTCTCCTCTCGGCCTTCTGAACCCAGCCGGTCTTCAGGGAATGCGCCCGCCTAGTGCGGGCAGCCGGGCCTCTCCCGCCACGGGGGCACGTGGGCACGCGGGGCGCGCCCCCGCACGCAGATCCCGCGCCTCGGGGCAGATCCCAGCCCCGACTTGGCGCGCGCCCCGCCCCGGGCCGGCCGCGCCTGCCCCACCCCCGCGCGCGCTCCCTCGCCTCCCCTCCCTCCCTCCTGCGAACCTCCCCTCTCACCCCTCCCGCGCCCTACATCCACCGCTAGGCGCCGAGGACTCAGTCCGCAGCCGCCGCCGCCGCGCTTCGGCCTCAGTGCAGGCAGCGGCCGCCGCCGCCGCCGAGACAGCTGCGTGGGCGAGCATCCCCAGGCAGTAAGCCCGCTTTTCTTTCCGCGTGTGCGTGCGTGTGTGCCTCCCGCCCGCCTAGCTCGCGTCCCGGGGGAGCGGCTGCCCTCCTGCCCCGCCGCCGCCACCGCTGTGGCTGGCCCTTGCGGTTCAGGCTGCCCAGCCTCACAGAGCTGGGGCGCTCTGGGCTGCGGGACCAGCGTGCGTGAGGTCCCCTCTGGTGCGTTCCTCGGCTTCCCTCCCCGGGGCTTTCGCCGCGGTGGGGAATAGGTGGGAGTGGGATAGAGAAGGGGGGTTGGGAGTGAATTTGGGGTGCTCCGTGCTTCCCTGTGAGGGGATGAGGGTGAGTGGGGGAGGGAGTGAGGGGGCTCTAGGTTTTCCTCTGAGGGAATGGCGGGCAGTGGGGGGTGGGGCGTGGTGGCTACACCTCTTCGTTTTTTTCCTACTAGGATAGCTGTCGGGGGCTGAGGGAGCGAGTGAAGATGAAGTGGGGGTGGCTCCCTGGGTTTTCCCATCGGGGATGGCGGGGATTGAGGAGGGCGGAAAGGTGGGAGACCTGCCTTGGTTCGTTCATCCAGGATGGCGGGGGTAGCGATGAGAGGTGTGGGGGCTTGTCCGGGTTTTCTCGTCGGGGATGTGCGTGTGTGTGTGTGGGGGGGGGATTGGAACAGTGGTGGTGAGTTCCAGAAAGAATGAGGAGGGAGGGGGAGGAGGAGGGCCCGCCGTGGCTCCTCTCTTCGTGGGGGATGGCGGGGGTTTGGCGAATGGAGGTGGAGAGAGAGGGGGATTTCAGTTCTAGCTGGAAGCAAGAGACGCTGGAGGAAGGCTTCATCACGGGAGGCTGAACCCTTTTTTTTTTTTTTGGCCGGGGTCGGGTTTGAACCCGCCACTCCGGTATATGGGGCCGGGCCGGCGCCCTACTCCTTGAGTGGGGGCTGAACCTTTAAAGGTGGGTTTTCAGAACTGCAGGGTGTGACCTTTCCGTCTCCGAAAGCGTGAAATCCCTACAAGGTGCCGTCTGTTCTAGACTGTGGGAGAGAGGTTTCTGCTTTCGAAGTTTCTCTTTCTCTTCCCTTCCTTTGGGCGCCTTAGTCGTGCTGGACGAGGTAAAGGTTTGAAAATCAGCAAGGAATCCTTAGGTTTGTTTTGATTGCTTTTGACAATAAAAACCCTGTATTAGGGAGACCCCTTGGGAAAAGATGAGAACAAGGTTTATGAATGGGATTCAAGGTTTGATTTTTGGATTTCCTGAAGGGTAAGAGATATATCCTTGTAGCATTTTGCTTGACTTTCAGGAGAGTAGAAATGGTAGAATAAACCTATGTCTTTGCTGGAAGTCCCCTGTCCATGTAGATTATTCATCGGTAAATTTGTAGATTATTCCATCTGTATTATCAGAGCCCCCCACTTTGATTTGAATTTGGAATAGATCCAGCTTTCCTAATTGGAGCCACCATTTGGTAATTGCTTGTAATTCTTCTCTGGGCTATCACATCTATGGCAAGCTTATAGAACAGGAATTTTTTTTTTCAGTCATCTTGACTAATACAGTTTTAATATAAATGTTGTTTCTTGGCAATATGAACATTGCAGAATAGCACAAGTTTAAATTGTGGGCTCCTGGAATTTTGTAAAGCCTTTGCTGCCCCAGTTCATCTCCAGGAATAGGCCCTCCCATTTCTACACTAAAGAAGCAAGGGCTTCTGGGATGGTAGCTTTGCCTGTGGAAACTCATGCTCGTATTTGCTTAAGGCGAATACATATTAAAAATGCATTGGCCTTTAATGTGGTGAGACTATCATGCTTTCCCATTTTGGTTACATAAGGTTCCAATCTTGCTTTACCTTCATCCTTTAAAAATGCTTATTTAACATTTTTAAGGGCAAATATAATCTTTATGTAACAGGAAATTGGTCAGATAGTGAGGCCATGATTGGTACAAACCACCTTGTAATAAACACGTAGTCAAAGAGACTGCCATATAGATTCTGTAACCATGTGGTTTTTGAAATTCTAGGTTACCATTCCCGTATTTAATTTTTGGAGAAGGAAACTAGCCTTTCAACCAAAACTAGATTTTTGAGTGAAACTTAAATTGTGTAACATTTAAATTGGTAAAATTCCTCTTGTGTAATACCACTGGAACTAATTTACTATGTTTTAAACTAATGGTCCACTTAAATAAGGTAACTGTTTACTGGAAATGTTTAAGTGGAACTAGATTTTTGGTCTCAAATAGGGACAAAAATGTATTTATTACACTGTTGTATGTAGTAGTACTTCTAATGTTAATATGAATTGCCTTCTGTACCCAGATAAGAATCCCCCAAATAGCATATTATTACAATACAACTTAAACTTGGTTTTTTACTCTCAGGAATAGAATGCTGAAAGTGGTAAAATCTTTTCCAGAGAGAAGTACGTTCATGAGAAGTAGACCTTAAGTTTCTCTCTAGACAAAAGGAGTAAATGGAGTATCTTTTACTTGGCTTTTTGAAAGCCTGTTGTTCATCTTCTGACACTGGAGTAAAAAAAGATGAAGACCTTTCAGAGATTAACAAAAGTATGGTCAAATTCTCTTTCTAAATATCCTTAAAGATTTTGCTAATATTCATTCAATTTGTAAATGAAGCCTTTGTGTAAGAAATTGACCCTTACCTCTAAAGTTTGGACATTAAAAAAAAAAAAAGTTTGTTAAAGGAGTGGAAGCTAATCTCCTGAGACTGAACCCTGTTTGCCTACTCTCCACCTCCTGGTTCCCCTCTTCACCACACCCCTCCCTTTTCCCCCTCTGGTGCCAGCAACATTGGCTTTTATAACCTTGTGGGAGTTGAACAAATGTTCCTGCTTGCTTGAACTTTAGGCCTTATCTATTTGGCTGCCTTCCCCAACTTTTGCCTACAGATTTTGGGGGGGGGTTAATTGAACTATCCAGTGGTTTAGATTTGTTGTAAAAGGGAGTAGACTCATTATTTTTTTTCTTAAAAGATCTTTCCTTTTAGCACCTGGTGGACAAGAAGAGCAAAAAAAGGTTCTCTTTTTTTTTTTTTTGTCAGTGGAATACTTAATTAAGCAAAATATATGGCCATTCATTTATTTAATAAACATTTACTGAGTTATGCTTCTGTTGGAAGTTCTGTGCTAAATGTGGGAATAGATAGATGATAAGAAATGGCTTCTGCCCTTCCGGTGCTATTATTAAAGTAGAAAAATAGACAATCTTGTGAATATCAAGAGTTGTTTAGAGTCTTTTATTAACATGGTAACTTCATATGTAGTAAACATGCTTCAACTAGGCAAACAGTGGAGTCATTTCTTTCCAGTGATTTATTCACTGCATAAAATCTACCTCACCTTCCAAACTATGACATACTTTTTTTTTTCCACTTTGGGTAATCATATGGTTTATAAATCATTTTAGGGTTCGTGGCTTTTTCTTTTTAAAAAGCAACAAGTTATTGGCTCGGCGCCCGTAGCTCAGTGGTTAGGGCGCCGCCCACATATACCTGGTGCTGACGGATTCGAATCCGGCCTGGGCCTGCTGAACAACAATAATGACAACTACAACAAAAAATAGCTGGGTGTTGTGGCAGGTGCCTGTAGTCCCAGCTACTTGGGAGGTTGAGGCCAAGAGAATCACTTAAGCCCAAGAGTTTGAGGTTGCTCTGAGCTGTGATGCCACGGCACTGTACCGAGGGTGACAAAGTGAGACTGTCTCAAAAAACAAACAAACAAAAAAAAACATGTTTTAAGTAAAGGAGACATAGGAGATTTCTTGCTGTTTAAAATCAGATTGGCATTTGTCTGAAGTAGGACAGCCCAGGGTCCCTTTCTGTGACTCAAAGTGTCCCTGACAACAAATTGAGCCCCCCAAATTATTTTTCTTTGGTCAGCTTTGAATTATAAATAATAACAGGTGATGGAACACAGAAGAGTGGGTAGTACTAAATAGTAACTTTAATAAACATTTGACTTTTTACAGGGTTGCTTCCTGAGATCTTAGAAGATTCCTGTGTTTGTGAATAGTGCTAGAGCAGTGGGTTTTAAACCCAAGGCATGTTTGCCCCCCAGGGGTTACTCAGCAATGTCCAGGAGACATTTTTGCCAGATGTTCTTCACTGGCATCTACTTGGTAGAGGCCACAGATGTTTCTTAAACGTCCTACAAGGCACAGGGCAGTACCTCTTGACCAAGAATTATCTAGCCTGAAATGTCAAGAATGCCAAAGTTGATGTAATTTCCTCTACAAAATGTAGTAAAACAACTCCAGGAGAGTAGAGAACAATGACAACGTCTTCGTGACTGAGTAGTTGGCTGAGCTCACTTTGTTAAGTCTTAAAAGTAAAACAACTCCAGGAGAGTAGAGAACAATGACAATGTCTTCGTGTGACTGAGTAGTTGGCTGAGCTCACTTTGTTAAGTCTTAAAAGTCTTAAGTCAGGCACTTAATGTGCATTATATATTCTCTTCATTTTATAAAGGCTCAGAGAGGTAAAGTGACTTGCCCTAGCCTAGGTCTGAACCTGTGGTTACGGTTGGAAGTAGAAATCAAAATTAAGAGCCTCTTACTCTCTGAAATTCCTCGTTCTGACCACAACTTCATACTGTCTCCCTCGTGGCATGCACTATTCAAAATCTTACTTAACAAAATGAAATTGACTATATACATCCTGTATACCATTGAGCTTGCTTGAGAGTAATTAAAACCATGAATGTTAAATTTCATCATACTTGGAGTAAGTGTCGAGAAGTGGGGGGAAGGAAACCCATATTAATTGAACACCTACTATGGTTCTAGGAAGTACACTACTTGAATTTATACCTATTATCTAATTTGATCCTCGTGGCAACTCGGCAGAGTAGTTACGATGCCCATTTTACAGATGAGATTGAGAGAGGTTAGTTAAGTAATTTGTCCTAAGATTGTACAACTAATAAGTGGCAGAGTTGCAATTTGAATTGATGTTCCATAACTAAGCCACTGTTCTTGCTGTTTTCTCTGATGGAGTCTGTGGGAGAGAGGAGAGTAACTGGTCCTGGGTAAAAGTAATTTCAGAGGAAACATGCAGTAGATGATGGATTGTATTCAGGTAAATAATGGAGAGGTGAATTTCTGTACCTTCCTCTGCTAATAAGAACTGAACTCAGCATGGAATCTGTTCTGCAAATTTACCCAAATTGATTGTCATTTCATCTAATGTTTCTATCATACCTGAATTTTTCAAATAGTGCATTGATAATCATGAACCTAGAAGTTTCCTAATTGTGTTTATATCCTTTCAGCAGCTCACCTTCTACTTTTCTTAGGATTGCCTTATAAAACTTAGTAACAACAGCATTTAGTTTTGTCTTCTTTTTACACAATTTAAACATTTGTGCTTGCTATGGAAGTTGTTTTTATAATAAACGGCATCACATTCATTCTTGGGTTTTCCATATGGGGGTGTTTTGTTTTGACAGCTAAATATTTATTTTAACTTTTGATGTGTTTTGTTTTAGAGCATAAGAAGACGGAAAAAATTTTAAAAAACAGCCCAGTCACAATCATACTTTGTCAGGAAAGCATTTGTGTGTGTGTGTGGGCAGAAAAAGGACCTCATGTTTCATTTCATTTACTTTAAATTGGAAAGGAATTTTAACCATGATTCTCAAGGGCCAGGGTGCTGGAAAAAAATGTTATTTAGATAAAATGCATGTTTTGATTGCCACATAGGACTGTGAGCCATAGATTCAGATTATAATAATAATGTCCGGATTCTGATAACAGCAATCAGCCACTTGGGTAATCAACCACTGTGTGTAGACACGCCCATGTGACCTGATTCCTTCTACCCCTACCTTCCTGAGAAGATTTTAGAGTAGACTTGAGAGATCTGATAAAACTTGCAAGAATAGACTGGGTGGGGTGGCTCACGCCTATAATCCTAGCATTTTGGGAGGCCCAGGCAAGTGGATTGCTTGAACTCAGGAGTTCAAGACCAGCCTGAGCAAGAGTGAGACCCCATCTTTACTGAAAATAGGAGAACTACGCGGGTATTGTGGTGGATGCCTGTAGTGTCAGCTACTTGGGAGGCTGAGGCAAGGGGATCACTTGAGCCCAAGAGTTTGAGTCTGCTGTGAGCTATGACACCAGGGCACTCTACCAGGGGTGACAGAGTGAAACTCTATCTTAAAAAAAAGAAAAGCACAAAACCTTGCAAGACTAAATAATTCTTCAAAAATCAAATTTTTCAATAAGAGTGGTTTTTTTTTTTTATTGTAGGAAAATGTAGAAAATACAGAAAAGCCTCAAAAAGAGAATAAAAATCAATCATAATCTACCACCCAGAAATTAGTGACAATGTTTTATACCTTTTAAAAGTATAACAATTTTAGGCCAGGCATGGTGGCTCACACCTGCACCCTGGGAGGCTAAGGTGGGTGGATTGCTGGAGCTCAGGGGGTTGAGACCATCCTGAGCAAGAGTAAGACCCCATCTCTACTAAAAATAGAAGAACTAGTTGGGCATTGTAGCAGATGCCTATAGTCTCAGCTACTTGGGAGGTTGAGGCAAGAGGATCATTTGAGCTCATGAGTTTGAGGTTTCTGTAAGCTATGACACCAGGGCACTCTACCAAGGGTGACAGAGTGAGACTCTGTCTCAAAAAAAAAAAAAAAAAAGTTAAAAGTACAGCAGCTTTTTTTGGCTTAAAACAATATCACTTTATTATTACTTCTTATGGTTCTGCAGGTGGACTGGTCATAGCTAGGTGGTCCTTTCTCAGGATTTTTCATGTGCTTGCTTTCAGATAGTGAGTAGGATTAGGGTGATCTAGAGAAGCGATTTCCCACCTTATTTTTCTCTGATACACATTGGAGGAATGGTGGACTCAAGTCCATTGCAAAGTCTCCAACTTTTAAATGTAAAGATTTTCTGAATGATTGCTGCGTCTCTAGAGAGAAGTCGTGGTCATAATGCATGAAAAGAGAAGGCTACCAGGGAGTCAGATAACTACGCTCTGGCCTCCTGGCAGCTGTCTAAGGAAGTGTAAAGAGTAGTTTTTGCTCCTTCAAATTTCTCCTCCTCTAATGTGAGTAATATAATTTCAATGCTAGATGGGACTGTTGGTATTCACCCCCCTTCATTTTACAGACAAGGAAACTGAGACTCATAAAAGGTCAAGCACCTGCTCCAAGGTCGCAAAATGTGTTAGTGTCAGAGTGCTTGCTTAAATATTTAGGTCTTCTCCATGGTAGGCAAATTTTTATTTCCTAATGAAAAATTCTTCATAGCCAAGAACTTTTTGGTGATCTCAAAAGAATAAGGTTTTATGGTAAAAATATATTAACTATACTAAAGGATACCAAAAGGCCAGCCATGTATTTCCTAATTTCAGAAAGTGATCAATACAATTGTGAGTGGTACAGGAACTTTTCATATTATTTACTTTACTGAAATTTAACATTAGTGATAGAGCACCTCTTGGGTACATCTAGCCCTCAGTTTAATTTTCCTTGGCCTATGGGGGAAGTACTAACTACCAATGCATGTTTAGTATGCCTGTTGGTACAAAAATTATGGGGACTTTTAGAATCTTTAGATATGATAGCCTTGAAGACCACAGTTAGAGCTCTTGTTCCATGAAAATGTTTTCTTCCTCTATAAAATGAGATATATGTTGAAATTGTGGGAAAGAGGTTTTAAAGATTTCATCTGCTTCCAAAGTAAGGTAGGAAGTTAAATTATAGCAAATGGTGGCAGTGTAGTATCACTAACCCTCCCCCCCCACACACACACATACACACTTGTTTTCTTAATCTGCCACTCTTAAAAAATTAAGTTCTTTAGCTTCCCTCCTATTTTTTCCCTGCTCCTCTTCATTTCTTTCTTTTTTTTTTTTTTTTTGAGACAGATCCTCAAGCTGTCACC
>CAUYRH010062952.1:0-23101 GCA_963574655.1 Perodicticus potto | reverse complement strand
GGAGAGGGTGGGGGGAGAGATGATAAAGGGTGAGATCACACTTGTGGTGCATATGTGAAGGGTCAGGAGAAATCTTCTAAATACGGATCAAAATTGTTTTCACATAGTAAATGAGAAAATATCATGAATGTTACATTAATCGGGTGGATAAAAATATCTCCGATTGTATGGGAAGCCCACACACTGTACTCCAAGCCTGAATCATTGTACACAGTTGTGACTTAATAAAAAATAATTAAAAAAAAAAAGAAAATATTGATAAGGGCATTAGGACTAATGAACTAACACTGGTAGTATCAGATGCACATGTTACAGCATGGGTTACATAGCTGCACAACTTTGAGAAACCACTCAATTTTTCTATGCCTCAGGACACACATGTGTAAAAACAGTGTAAATACTTCATCACTTCAGAGGGTTGTTTGAGAAGTCAGTGAATAACTACACAAAAAGCATTAAAGAAAAGTCCCCAGCATTGGGCATAATGTGGCCTATGTCACCCAGTACCTGTTAACTCTGCTGATTTTACCTCCTATATGCCTTCTAATCTCTGCATTTCCTCTTTCATAGTAATTTGCAGATCCACACATTGCTTCCCTTCTTGGAATAGCTTTTGCTCTCTTGTTCCCTGGAAAACTCTTATTGATCCTTCAAGACTAAACTTGAGTATCAGCTCTTGCATGAAGCACTCTTCAACCCTTGCCAGGAAGTTGGTTGTTCTCTTCCTTGAGTTTCCTTAACAAATCACTCCCAAACTCTCTCTCCTACAGCACACATCACACTACACTGTCATTGCTCATTATAATTACAAGAATAGGAACTCTTTCAGAGCAGAAATTAGCTTATCTGATACTTGTATCCCCAATGTCAAGTACAAAGCTTGAGACATAACTGATTCTGAAAAATGCTTGTAAAATAAATGAAAAAAGGTCATGATGACAAATCTATCCACCAGAACTCAGAATACTTTTACCCTCCAGCACCTGAAGAAAAGTACATCATTGGGGAATGAACAGAGAAAAAACAATCAACCTTTCTCCCAAGTATATGAAAACAATTTAGAAAGCAATAGGCCGAACTTCAGAGTAAAATAAAAGAGTAGGTCCTATTTACCAGTATCAGGATATCATAGTTTAAATCATTTTTCAATACCAAGTCAAATCCAAAGTAATTAGAATTTACAGTTTAGTAGCAAAGGCTGGAAAAAAATGATAATGTTATTGTTTCTTCATCCCTCTAGCCCCATGCACCCAGTTTTGCTACTTAACACAGCTAAGACTTGTCTTAGTTAAAGGTCGCATTTATTAACATTTTCCTAGTTTTTCCCTATACCATTAGCCTCTTTTTTTCAGTTTCCTTTATTGCCATTTCTTCCACAATTTTAATAATATTGAAACATAAATTAATCTAATAATACACAAAATGTTCCTCTATCCTACCTCACAGATGGCTGTTTCTCATTAATTGAAAATTAATGTGGGAGGGACCTAGGGTTCAGTCCTTGGTCTTCTTCTCTCCATCATCTACACTCACATCCTTGGAGATTCTATCAAGATTCTGTCATGGTTTTAAATATCAACTATGTGATGAGTCTCAAACAGTATATGCCTGGGAGTCCTCTCTCCTGCTCCAGACTCCTACACTCAACAATTCGATATGAATATGCAATATATATTCCAGATACAACACTGCACTGCTGATCTTTCCCCCACTTCTACTCATTGCACCCTTCCCATCATAATTGATAGCAAAGCATTCTTTGACTCTTCTCCTCCCATAGCCCACACCTATCAGTCAAGAAATCCTGATGGCTCTACCTTCAAAATGTCCAATTGATCTAGAATCCTACAACCTCTTATCATCATGATGACTGCTGCCATCAACTCGCACTTGGATGTCACCTTCTAAATGATCTCCCTAATCAATTCTTGCCCATTTACGTCTGTGTCTTCCACAGCAACCAGAGTGATCTTTTACAGCAGAGCTCTTATAAATCAGATCATAACTCTCTTCTGCTAAAAATCCTCAAATGACTTTATTTCACTTAGAGTAAAAGCCAAAGTCCTTACAATGATCTACAGTGCCCTTCTCCAATGACCAGTCCCCCTTTCTTCTCCAGAACCTCATTTCTCACTAGGTTCCCCATCTTCTCCAGCAGTGTTGGACTCCTGCTATCTCTTGAACATCCCCAGCTCTTATACTCTCTATAATTGCGCTCATGGTTCCCTCTGCCTGGGTAGGTTTTCCCCAGATTTCCAAATAGTTTGTTATTTATCACATGTCCTTTAAGTCTTCTCTCAAAAGTCACCTTCTCAGCAAGGTCTTCACTGACTACCTTATCTAAAATTTCATCACCCTTTCCATAATTCATATCACTTTTTTTAATTCAAGCTTGTCCCCTTAGCCATTTTCATAACAGATATTTTATATATTAATCTTATTATTGGCTGTCTTCCCCTATATGCATATAAGCTCCTGAAGGCAGATTTTTTGGACTACTTTGTTTACTATTGTTTCCCCAAAATCTAAGAATGCTTTTGGCTCAGAGGAGGTGCTCAGTGAATGCCTGTTAAATGAATAAATGAATTGGTTAAACAGATAGGTTTCCTGATTTTCAAATCTGCTTTTGCAAAATAAAAATAAACAGTGCTATTCCATACCTGATAAAGAGGTCTTCAATGGTTTCAATTCAGTATCTGGTAGCCAAAAGGATCAATGTTTCTCTGTGGACATTCATCTCTACTTCTTTGATAATGTCACAAAACATGCAGTTTTCAATTAGCCAGTAATAGCTTTCCTAGAGATCAAACCACTGAGAAGAGTTGACATGGAGGCTGTTACAAAGAAAGTTACATTACATGTTCTTTCAAACTTATGACAGCTTGAAGTGGAAAAATAATGGTGGACTTGGAGAACATGGGACTGAGCATCATGGGGCTGAGTTCTACCCCAAGATCCAGCCCCAGAGCTCTGAGAACAAGGCTGTCAAATCCCCCAAAACCTCAACAGAACCATATTTAAATTAAGAAACAAAAAATCAGCCATTCTTTCTTATCTTGGAGTTGTAAGAATTATAGTTGATTTTCAATTTGCAGGTTGCTTTCACAATCATTTCATTTGTACTTATGTCCTTGTTATTAAGAGAATAACTTTTAAATCCACATTTTTGAGAGTAGACTCAAACCCATTTAGACTATCCTCTTTTTCTATTCAACTCTCAATCTTTTCTTTAAAAAGAAGGGTCTGGAAATGGGTCAGGACTTGGAACATAGGTGTGAAGAGAATGAGGAGAAATGGGTGTTACAGGGGAAACACCCAGCTCATTTTCCTTTTATTCTAGCACTAAAGTTTGGTCAGAATAATGAAGTATAAAGAAAGAGTACGAGTTTCTGTTCTTCAGTTCTAAGATAACAAAATAAACTGCAATAGCTGTAAAAACTTTTCACAGCACACAGAACATGTAAGAACAACCATTTTCCCTTAGGCCCCTACTCTTCCTCCTGTGATGTCTGGGAGCAGCTCTTCCAAGATCCGTCTCTAACGGTTCATTGTGGTGTACCATCACACCAAACAACGTATACTTATTCCAAAATTTAAAATGTCCCTAGAAAATGAAAGGAAAAACTTGTTAGCACCCAGAAGAGAAGGGTTTCCCACTACAATCCTGCCATGAGGACATGTGGCACCTCGATTACAAACGAAAACAACAGGGAAAAGCCAGCAGACAGTCTCCCTGGGCCTGTCATCCCAGAAGCATGTCTTCACTCGCAGGTTTGAGAACTGGAGACTAGAAAAGAGAATGCTGCCTCTAACACTGAAGAAGTGATCATTTTAAACGATTGCAACTCTCTCTAAAATAACCATGATGAGCAGTTAACATTTATTTTCCAGAAAAGCTGTAATGAATATTACATACATAATATGACTTGCTCCCCCTAAATAACAGTCTACTCATTTGTAAAATGGGATAATGGCTACAGCCTACCTTGCAGGATGAGGATTAAGTACTATAATGTCCATAGCAAATACTGAATAAAGAGGAGTAAATTTGTGACTATCTGTGGGGAAAAATCCTTCCAAAAAGAGAAACATACCCTCTGTTGTAGTAGATTGTTCCAAATAGAGTCAACTCATCCCTAAATGACTCAAGGAGGGTTGGTTAATGCATCCAGCTAAATCAGGGTAGCATTAGAGAGGGCCTGGACCATTGCCAGATGCCCCATGGATGGGAACAGCACTGGCTGGTGAAGCCTGGCGGCTTGTCCAAGTGCCCTGCCAAGAGGGAATTCCCTACTCTGCCCTCTCACCCTCCAGCCTGCTGTACCTTGTCAAAGTCAGATCCAGCATCATCTCTGCGAGAAACCAGACCATTTGGGAGCATAGAGAAAACACTCAGATTTAAACAGCATCATTGAAACTAAAAGTAAGAATAGCTTCATACTGAAATAAGAATCGCATCTCAAAAACTGCTTACAAATTACTCTTTAAAACTGGAAACCTGTAAAGTTTAGTTAAATTTCCCTTGTTTGTATGCAGGCATTCTCTCTAGAACAGATGCAGCCATAAAGATGGTAGTAATGTAAGTTGAAACAAATCAACAAATACTTATCATGTGTTTGTATTTTGAATATAGTCTCTGTGTGTGTGTGTGTGTGTGTGTGTACGCACGCATGTGTAGATGGGTGTTGGGAGAGGTGGATCTCAAATAACAAAGCTAATACCTTTTTTAGAAAGTAAAAACAAAAATAGTGACTAGCTTTTCAGTGTGATAAATTTACCCAGTATATTTTCACTGTATTTTGCACTTTTAAGCTATTCGCAGCATTTTCCAATTGCAGCCCAGACATGTTGAGCCTGGTAACTGAATGTGTACTATGTTTGGCGACAAAGTGGCGTATTTTGACCTCACAACTTTGAATTAGAAATGATTCATCCCTTCCTTGCACTCAGATCCTTTATCTTTTCCTTAATAATGGTCTCTTAACTATTAGTGATGTATACAAATAGCACCAAGTAAGCAAAATGTTAATAAATAGGCAGAAGAAGAATTCTCCGTAACTTCTTCTTTCCTGACACAGTCTCACTCTGTTGCCCCAGCTACTGTGTCATCACTGTAGCTCATGTCAACCTCAAACTCCTGAAGTCAAGCAACACTCATGCTTCAGCCTCCTGAATAGCTGAGACCACAGGTGCATGCCACACCTGACTAATTTTTCTATTTCGTTGTACAGACGGGGTTCGTTGTACAGACAGGGTCTTGCTGTTGTTCAGGAGGGTCTTGAACTTCTGAACTCAAGTGATATTCCAACCTCTGCCTTCCAGAGTGCTAAGATTATAAGAGTAAGCCACTGTGCCTGGCTAGAATTCTCCATAATTATTTATGTTTTGTTTTTGAATAACAAGCACAAATGCAGAACAAATATAATTGCAAAAAAAAAAAAATCTTATCATGGACACTTATTCTACTTTTCAAAAATAATGAAACCATAAAAGTGCATTTTTCACACTTGTAAAGCTAGACTTCACATCTCCATAAAGACAGTGGATCTGTGGATAGTGAAGGAACATTCTCATGGGAGTGTTATTGCCACAGTTCATGCTCCCATAACGGATGCTTATAACATTTAAAATATCATTTTTAATTCAGATTTATGCTTATCAGGACACATGAGAGTAGGCAAAAGGAAAAAACTAAAGCAGATATAATGACAAAAAATGATTTAAAGTTTTAGGAACTTCTTCCAGGACCAGCAAAATCAAGGGTTTTGCCATTAAACTGAGGCTCAAGAACATTTTCAGACCTAAGAATATGAGAGACTTTTATTTTGTTTTCATCTGGCCAGAAGTCTTCATGTCATTGCAACAATCAAATGAAAACACTTCTCCTTCACAGAACATTTAAAATACAGCCAACTCTTTTGGAACAGATATAGGTAATTTACATTGCAAGATAGTTTTAATCATTTCTCATCTGCTGTTGATGTAAGTAAGCCTCAAGCTGTAAGGACTTTATCCAAAATTTCACACTGACATCAACGTCCACAGTCTTCACAAGCAGCATTAATACAATCTGTATGATTTCCCCTGGTATTAAAGTTTTCAATATTTTTCACCCAGTGAAAGTTGCAGCAAAAAATGTTAGCAGCTTACTGATAACAACATGTATTTTACTCATACAGAGGTGATGATTATGTCACTTATCTAAATTCCAACATACAAGCTAGGCCTTTATTGGAGATATTAGCAGTTAAGATATTAGAAAAAAATACAACCACATTTAAATTGGTCCAGAAAATGAGTTTCTAGTTACCTCCAGATCTGGTGACATGAAATATCAATCAGCAGTAATGATCTACCAAACAGTCTGGTTAGAGATACACACATGATGTTTAAATGGAATTTGGAATAAAGCACTATGTATCTTAAAAAACCATTAGCAAGATCTGCAAGACCTAATCCAAAATAGATCAATAACAAGATCAGTGCATCTGACAGGAAAGGTCGTCTCAGAGGCAATGGACTATTGACAGTGGTAGAATTGAAAGAATTTGAGACTGGCACAAGGATATTATCGACTGAGAGAAATTGATCATATTTTTCTCATGGCTTGGCTAAGAAATAAACAAAAGCTATCAGTGGTTAATTCATTTTGTTAATTGTATTACTTGAGTATACAAGTAATGCATTACTTGTAAAAATAAGTAACACAAAATTCACAATAACCTCACATGTTATCTTGATAACAATGACAAATACAAAACTGATTTTGAAAAATTTGGTTTAGTAGAAAGAACAAAAACTGGCAATGGCTAACCACTGATGGAAGAATTAAATCTTCCTGATAAAACTGTAATCGTGTCAAGATTTGACCAAGAAGTTTGGACTTCATAAAATAACAACTTCAATGACAAGCTATAATAATTAACATTTTAATACATGCCAGAAAGTTGAACAATATACACATGATGCCAAAAAATATACATATACATTTTAAGAAAGGAAAAAACTATATTATTAAAATTATAATAATATATATAGATGACAAAAAATGAACACAAGTCACATTTAGCACCTCTTGTAATTGCAGAAGTCAAATATGACTTCAATATTAAAAATTTAATACAGTTTTTTCCTTTCTTAAAATGTGTATACTTTTTTGGGATCCTCTATATTATATACAAATCATTGTTTTGAAGACTATACAAAAATATAAGTAGTTTAAAGAAATTAATTTCAGTAAATTAAAAATAGATATAAAAATGGAATTAACTATTCTATATAGAATGGAGGTTACTTCTAGAGAAGACTACAATTAATCAGTGTGAAGTACTAAAATTTTAAATTCATAAACAGAGTCATGAACATTCTCAAACTCAAAACATCCTGCATCAAAATGGTGTTGATCTCTAGACTACATATTCCAAAAATTGTTCTGGCCTTTCCTTTTCCCTGGATATTTACAATATTTAAGCTCACAGTGTTCACATAATTTACACTCTGTAACAACAATAGGATTAGGTCAAAATCCAAAAATGAGTTCCTTGTAATAAGCTAGACTCAAATTCAAGCCCTCAGTGCACCCCTTGATGTGTAGTCTCAAGTGAGTGGCTGAGGCACTGTTGGGCCAGCACCAATGTCTGTAAAAAGATGTGCTACTTTAAATGTTGTTGAGAAGACTAAATTATAATTTTGGTAAAATAGGCATGTTTTTGCCCTTTCTGCCACTTTATTTTTCTCCATGATGATGCTTAAGATCTTGCAAAAGAGGTGTTCTTGGTACACAAACATATTCAAACGTAAAGGTAACTATTATCTAAATGATGATATGATGGTGAAGAAGAAAGTTGCTTATCTGACCCTTATGTGATCGACAACAACTACTGACTCATGTTAATTTTATCAATATTTTCAAGATATGGATGGGGGACTCCAGGTTGGGGAAGAGGGGGGATGATGTGTTTTCATTTAAAAAACCTCAAGTAAACAAGAAATATAATTAAATAGATAAAGCTTTTAAATAGAGGTTTAAATCTTCAGTGGTACTTGACAACTCACTCCATTGAATAAATTTGTTTCTTTTTTTTTATTGAGACCCAAGGTCTCGCTTTTTTACCTGGGCATGAGGGCCATGACATTATCAGAACCCACAGCAACCTCAATTCCTAGGCTCAAGTGATCCTCCTGCCTCAGCCTCCGGAACAGCTAGCACTAGAGGCATGCTAAATTTGTTTCTTACCTGAAAATTAATGTGTTGCATTATCAGTAACTATATCAATAATTTCCAAAGGCAAATAGAATATTGTGTAAAAGAAAGGAGTGAAAGTAGGCATGTCACAACCAGATAAGCTGCCCTTGACATTGCTGAGATTCTTGGTTTACTTGAAAGGTGGTGGTTGCAGTAATTGCTATCGGTTTTGCTATTGTTACTGGTTGACTTTGCAGTCTCATCAAGGATATGACCCCTCCTCAGGAAACCTTTCTACCTTGATCATAGAAACAGAATGGGGATGAAAATGACTATCTTCATTCTTCAAGGGCTTTAACCTTGAAGTTAAACAATGTGGTGAGACTAATTTACATCTAAACATTTAAAAATAGTATGTGGAGGCAAAATGGCTGACTAGAGCCTGCTTTCCACAGAGGCTCCCATCAAGAAGGAGAGTTAAAGGACAGAAGTTTAGCAAGTAAGCTGATGGTTTAGAGCTGAGCCAAGAGAGAAGGTTGAAGAACGCACATCAACCCTGCTGAGTCGAGCTGCAACCCCAAGGAAACAAACAATAGGTACAAAATCCATTGCCAAGCAGAAGGGAGTCCCCTCCCCCATGAGAACGGCTTGCAGTATACTCCATACAAACAAGCGAGCAGAGTTCAGATCCCCTCTTATTTATCCCATGGGAGAGACCCTCTAAAAACCGGAACTTCTTCCCTAGAGAGGACTTAAGAATGTGCCATGGCACTCTCCTGCCAGACATAAAACCGTATAAAACTGTATATACTATCTACCTGCAATTCTGAACTCCCAGCACTCCCCATCACTCTCACCCCAGGATCTGAAGACCTGTCCACCATGGAGTCCTGATTCTTGGGCATTTTCTCAAGAGGCATGGACAAGGCATGAGCTGTTGCAAGGTCTGTGCTGATTCTGTGGCACGGCAATGAGGAGAAGATGGTGAACTGAGGCTGCGGGAACCCTACGGGGGAGGGAAAGGCAGTGCCCAATGGCACAGAGCAGCAGCAGCAGAAGCGACAGTAGGAACAATGGAGCTCACAACTCTGGGGATATTTTGAAGAGATACCCTCTGCCTCTCTGGGCAACCAGAGTAAGCCGGGCATCTTCTCTGGTGGCAGCCACTGGCGGAACAGATCTGGGACACAAACGCAGGCCCCAGGAGTAAAGGATATGCCTAAGGCAGCACCTGCCTGGGCAGAGAGCAGGGCCCAGAATATGCGTGTGCAGAGACAGCATACTCCCAGGGCAGAGCTGAGCCAGGACTGCTTTAGTGAGCCTAAGATGCACCCAGCCCTCAGGATATAATAGCTGAGACAAAAGCAGGTGGGAAACCGAAAGCTGAGTGTGAGCTCTAACTGCACCCACCCCAACACAGACTGCAGCCAAGACAGATACCCCAGCTCCAGGCTGTGGCACAGACCAGGGCTGAGTCGAGTTTCTGTGAACTCCAGCAACGTCTGATCTGCAGAGGAATATAGCCAGGACAGAAACAAATTCTGCGAAATTGTTCTGTCTGTCAGCAACATCAATCAGGGGTGGGGCGGGAACCGAGGGAACTGTGCCAACCTCCATTAAGCACCCAAGGTTGTCAGGCCTCAGCTCTCCCTGCAGAGTAGTGGCAGAGAGCAGCGGCCTAGCCAAGGAGACATAGATCTCCCTGTGACTCAGGCAGACACAAATCCCTGGAGCATAGGCTCATTGGAGGGAACTGGGTCACAGCCCTGCAGGGTTACCAGTCACTGGGTGTGACAGAGGTGCAAGGTGATGAAGGAGGAATCAATCTTCCCAGACTAAGTCGATTGTTTTTCTGGGGGGGGCGGGGGGTGCTTTCCACCTCATGGAGCACTGGAACAAGTAATACGTGAGCTGCCTGCAGACCCCTGCTATCTAGTTGTTGGAGACATTTTGAACTTTCCCACCTGAGACCAGTGCTGACTGGGACAATTGATTTGGACCTCAAACTGGGCCAATCACCCAAGGACTATCCAAAGTGGTACCCTGAGTGTGTAGTTGTGGGAAGGTTTGACTTTCCTTTTCCAGTTGTTGCCTGTAGTGGGCGGGATGACATAATTGCTGGTATTTCTCCACAGCTGAGACTTCAACCCAGAGTAACTGATTCACTAAGGTAAGACAGAGACCAGCTGAAAGCAAGACAGAGCTACTTAGCCCCACCACACAAAGCAGGTCCCCAGTTTCTAAGGCCGTAGCACTGTACCAGTCCTTTGCAAAGCTCTAGGGGAAAAGATACAGACACTAGTCCCAGCTCTTTTTTTTTTTTTAATAGGTAAGTTTTCTTATAGCTTAACCTATTTAAGAAAAGGGGAGAAAAGTTTCAAAACGACCTTTTAAACCAAGAAAACTTTGATGTATCACTTATTCTATTAAGTATATTTTAAAAACCACAGTGATGCTTAAATGGTTATGAATTATTTTCTAATTCAGCTGTGACTCCAAACAGGATCCAAAGAGGAGTTTTAAAAATCTGTTTTCTGGGTTTTATGGAGATTTACTTTACCCTTCTGTGTTAGCCTCTTAAAGCACTGCATCAACCTTAAAAGGGCACAGGAAAGGGTGCAGTCACAGTTCTTGGGCAAAGGGCTGTTTAATCACTCCTCCAAGAGCCCCCAATCCAACTTCACCTTATCTGCTCATCTAGCCAAATGGTGTAAAATAATCATGTGGCAGAATCAGTGGAAAAATTACAGTAACATAAATAACCAGAGTAGATCAACTCCCCCAAGGAACTACATGTGGACACAACTGAAGATCCCATTTATAAACAGATGGCTGAGATGTCAGAATTGAATTCAAAATTTGGATTGCAAATAAGATTAATAGAATGGAGGTAAAGGTGGAATTAGAAATTCAAGGAGCATTTCAAAAGTTGTCTCAGAATTCAATGAATTCAAAGACAAAATCACCAAAAATTTTGACAAATTGAGACAAGAATTTACAGCCCTCAAAGATCTGAGAAATACAGTAGAATCCCTCAGTAATAGAATGAAGCAAGAAGAAGAAAGGCTTTCTGATATTGAAGACAAAGCTGTTGAATGCTCCCAAGCACTCAAATAGGAAGAGAACTGGAGAGCAAAAACGGATCATTCCCTCAGAGAGCTCTGGGATAATTAGAAGAAAACCAATATTCGCCTTATAGGAATTCCTGAAGGTGATGAGGTGGCTTCAAAAGGCACAGAGGATCATCTTCATGAGATAATGAATGAGAACTTTCCAGACATGCCAAGAGATTCTGAAATTCAGATAGCAGACAGTTTCAGAACCCTAGCACAACTCAACCCAAATAAGACAGCTCCTAGACACATTATAATTAACTTTGCTAAAGTTAAAATGAAGGAGAAAATTCTACAAGCAGCCAGGTGGAAGAAAACCATAACCTACCAGGGGAAGAATATTAGAATGACTAAAGATCTCTCTGCTGAAACCTTTCAAGCTAGAAGAGGGTATTCATCGACTTTTAATCTAAAAAAAAAATAACTTTCAAACAGGATCCTCTATCCAGCAAAACTGAGTTTCATTTATGATGGAGAAATTAAATACTTTAATGACATTCACATGTTCAAGAAATTTGGCATAACTAAACTAGCTCTCAGGATATTCTCAGATCTATACTCCATGATCACCAGTGCAATCCTCCACCACAAAAGTAAACTCACTCAAAAACTTTTGATCAAATTCCAACTTCCATAGTGGCGACAGGATTAAAAATGTCCACTGGACTTTCAAAAATCTTGATACCCAAAATTCTACCAGGCTTATCAATATTCTCAATTAATGTGAATGGCTTAAATTGTCCTCTAAAGAGGCACAGGTTGGCTGATTGTACACAAAAACTCAGGCCAGATATCTGCTGCATACAACAATCTCACCTTACCTTAAAAGATATAGACTCAGGGTGAAGGGATGGTCATCTACATTTCAGGCAAATGGAAATCAGAAAAAAATAGGTGTTGCAATTTTATTCACAGATACAATAGGCTTTAAAAGAACAAAAGAAAGGAAAGCTAAAGATGGTCACTTCACATTTCTTAAGGATAATACTCAACATGATGAGATTTCAATTATTAACATTTATGCACCCAACCAGAATTTGCTTCAATTTATAAGAGAGACTCTAACATGAGCAACTAGATTTCCTCCAGCACCATACTAGTCGGAGATTTTAACACTCCTTTAGCAGTGTTGGATAGACCCTCCAGAAAGAAGCTAAGCAAAGAAATTTTAGACTTAAACTTAACCATTCAACAGTTGCATTTAACAGATGTCTACAGACCATCTCATCCTAACAAAACTGAACACAGATTCTTCTCATTAGCCCATGGAGCATCCTTCAAAACTGATCAAATTTGAGGTCACAAGTCTAACCTCAGCAAATTTAAAAGAATAGAAATTATTCCTTGCATATTCTTGAACCATCATAGAATAAAAGTTGAACTCAATAACAACAGGAATCTGCATACTCATACAAAAACACTAAATAATCTGATGCTGAAGAATAGCTGGCTCATAGGTGAGATTAAGAAGGAAATTACCAAATTTTTGGAACAAAATGACAATGAAGACACAAATTATCAGAACCTCTGGGTACAGCAAAGTCAGTCCTAAGAGGGAAATTTATAGCACAGCAAGCCTTCCTCAAGAGAATAGAAAGAGAAGAAGTTAACAACTTAATGGGATATCTCAAGCAACTGGAAAAGGAAGAACATGCCAATCCCAAACCCAGCAGAAGAAAATAAATAACCAAAATTAGAGCAGAATTAAATAAAATTGTAAACAAAAGGATTATACAACAGATCAATAAATCAAAAAGTTGGTTTTTTGAAAAAGTCAATAAAATAGATAAACCATGGATGGAGCTGGAATATATTACGTATTAATATACGTAAATCTATAAACATAATTCATCACATAAACAAATACCATATGATTCTCTCAATTGATGCAGAAAAAGCTATTGATATCATCCAGCATCCTTTCAGGATCAGAACACTTAATAAAATGGGTAGAGAAGGGACATTTCTTAAACTGATAGAGGCCATCTACAGCAAACCCACAGCCAATATCACATTGAATGGAGTTAAATTGAACTCATTTCCACTCAGATCAGGAACCAGGAAGGTTGCCTATTGTCTCCACTGCTTTTTAAACATTGTAATGGAAGTTTTAGCCATCTCAATTAGAGAAGAAAAGGTGATCAAGGGTATCCACATAGGGTCAGAAGAGATCAAACTTTCACTCTTTGAGGATAATATGACTGTATATCTGGAAAACACCAGGGATTCTACTATAAAACTCTTAGAAGTCTGAGGTTACAAAATTAACACTCATAAATCTGTAGCCTTTAAATATACCAACAATAGTCATGTTGAAAAAACAGTCAAGGACTCTTTTCTGTTCATACTAGTGCCAAAGAAGATGAAATATTTGGGAGTTTACCTAACAAAGGATATGAAAGATCTCTATAAAGAGAACTACAAAACTCTAAGAAAATAAATAGCTAAAGATGTTAACAAATGGAAAATATACCAGGCTCATGGCTGGAAAGAATCAACATTGTTAAAATGTCCATACTAACCAAAGCAATATACAATTTTAATGCAATCCCTATTAAAGCTCTGCTGTCATACTTTAAAGATCTCAAAAAAATAATACTTCATTTTATATGGAATCAGAAAAAACCTCGAATAGCCAAGACAGTACTCAGAAATAAAAACAAAACAGGAGGAATCACACTACCAGACCTGAGACTATACTATAAATCGATAGTGATCAAACAGCATGGCACTGACACAAAAACAGAGAGGTAGATGTATGGAACAGAATAGAGAACCAAGAGATGAGCCCAGCTACTTACCATTATTTGATCTTTGACAAGCCAATTAAAAACATTCAATGGGGAAAAGATTCCCTATTTAACAAATGGTGCTGGGTTAACAGGCTGGTGACCTGTAGAAGACGGAAACTGGACCCACACCTTTCACTATTAACTAAGATAGACTCTTACTGGATTAAAAATTTAGACTTAAGACATGAAACTATAAAAATACTAGAAGAAAGTGCTGGGAACACTTGAAGAAATTAGCCTGGGTGAATATTTTATGAGGAGGACCCCCCACCCCCAGGCAATTGAAGCAACACCAAAAATACATTACTGGGACCTGATCAAACTAAAAAGCTTCAGCCAAGAACACAGTAAGTAAAACAAGCAGAATCCTGATAATGGGAGAAGATATTTGCAGGTTATGTCTCCAACAAAAGTTTAATAACCAGAATGCACAGACAACTCAAACGTAGTAGCAAGAAAATAACAAATGATCCCATCTCAGGGTGGGCAAGGGACTTGAAGAGAAACTTCTCTAAAGAAGACAGGTGCACGGCCTACAGACACATGAAAAAATGCTCATCATCCTTCATCATCACAGAAATGCAAATAAAAACTACTTTGAGATATCATCTAACTCCAGTAAGATTAGCCCACATCACAAAATCCCAAAACCAGAAATGTTGGCATGGATGTGGAGAAAAGGGAACACTTCTACACTGCTGATGGGAATGCACACTACTACGTTCCTTTTGGAAGGATGTTTGGAGAACACTTAGGGATCTAAAAGTAGACCTGCCATTCGATCCTACAATACCTCTACTCAGCATATATCCAGAAGACCAAAAATCACATTATAACAAAGATATCTGTACCAGAATGTTTATTGCAGCCCAATTCATAATGCTAAGTCATGGAAAAAGCTCAAGAGCCCATCGACCCATGAATGGTTTAATAAATTGTGGTATATGTACACCATGAAATATTATGCAGCCTTAAAAAAGATGGAGACTTTACCTCTTTCATGTTTGCATGGATAGAGCTGGAATATATTCTTCTTAGCAAAGTATCTCAAGAATGGAAGAAAAAGTATCCAATGTACTCAGCCCTACTATGAAACAAATTATAACGCATGAATTGGGGGAAACGGGTTTGGGTGGGCTGGGGTGGGGGGAGGATGGATGGAGGGAGGGTGATTGGTGGGACCATACCTACAGTGAATCTTACAAGGGTACATGTGAAATTTACTAAATGAAGAACACAAATGTCTTAACATAGTAACTAAGAAAAGCCGTGAAGGTTATGTTAACCTTTTTGATGAAAATATTTCAAATTGTATATAAAACCAGCACATTGTACCCCATGATTGCATTAATGTACACAGCTATGATTTAATAAATAAATAAATATTTAAAATAGCAGAATGTCCTTCCAATATGTTTTCTCCTCTAAATCAGAAAAGCCTAAAATAATTCATTCTAAATATGGATTTTTCTCAAGAGGTACTAGAGCTTTCATTTTGCGATACGAATACTTCCTTTAATGTGAAATTTATAAATCAGAAAGATATGATTAAGTTCTTAAAGCCAAATGTAAACACCATAACCAACATGTGACCGGTAGGTCTTAAAATATCAAACATGGAGAAAAACCATTACCAGAGTTCAAACTTTTAGCACCATACAAATACAAATACAAGTTTCCTTTACTGTATTTTTAATAAAAGTTTACAGATGCTGTAAGACAGAATCTTTAAAAGCATATCTTCTTTCTTCATTTATCTGTTGTGGAACACTTAGGTTGATTTCATACCTTGGCTATTGTGAAATAATCTTACAGCGAACATGGGGGTGCAGACATCTCTTTGAGATACTGATTTCATTTCCTTTGGATATATACCCAGGAGTGGGATTGCTGGATCACGTGGAAGCTTCATTTTTAATTTGGCAATTAAACTTCAATAAAGCTAGATAAATAAATAAATAAGCAAGCAAGCACAAAGGCAGCAAGTGGAGACAGTGTAGTTGAAATGTCTCAGATGACCCTCAGTTATAAAAGAAAGCTCCATCCTCCACCAACATGTCAACAGAAGAATACCTAGTATTTCCTCTCCCCCTGACAGTTAATAGAGGTCTCCACCTTTTCTTTTTTTTCTCCTGTGAGTACTCAACAATTGTACTTACAAGGGATCAAAAGCAATGAACACAGAAAACAGCTCTATCCTTTTGCATTTCTCGCCCCCACTGCACTCATTTTGAAATGATAAATGGTTTTCCTGAATAGCGTCTCCATGCCATTGCCCACGCTCGGTACTTGTCTTGGGTAATTGCCATCAGAGGCTCTCCAATCCACAGGAGAAAGGCAGGCTTAAAAGAGCACCCCCTGTTGCTCCTGGCCTAGCATGGCGCAAATTGGGCTGGGCATGCCCACTCGCCCATCCTGCCTTTCACCCCATACAGGACTTCAGTACTGCAGAGCCGGAGGACAGCCCTACCGAGGCAACACTTATGCAATGACCTATCTCCACCCTGCTTGCTTGGTCCTGCCTCTCTGTGCTAATTTAAAAGGAGAATTCCCCTACTTTCAAGTAAAAAAAGAAAGTAATTGGAACATATGCATAATATTTTAATTACTTAATAAATTATCTCTTCCCTTCTTTTTTTCTTCTTCCATAAACCCCACAATAGGATGTCTTTGTTCTTTCCAAGTTTATTCCTTTAGGTCCATTCTAACTGCTACTTTTCAAGGAACTATTAGGACAAAGGCAATACTTGGATTCCAAAGGATTCAGAAATTTTTCAGCAACTTTCAGTATGAGTGTCAGAAAATTTGAAAGATGAACTGAGGGTTGTAGAAGTTTGAGATCGAGGATGTCCATGAAATCTTAGCATACTTTAACTTGCTGTTTAAACATAAAAATATTAGAGGAAGAACAAGTACCTGAGGAAAAAGAAAGAAATGCAAAAAATTACATGCAGTTCTTGGCCAGGCTGAAGTGAGACTCAGATCTGTCTGGGAAATAGAACTAAGTGATACTTGTTCTCAAATGTACCTATTTGCATCCAACGATTTATATAAGGGCTAAAAGATTTGCTGGGGGACTTGCAGAACCCTTGAATCAAACCTCTACTTAGAATTCAAGCATATGACAGTACATCTAGTAGGACGCTGGAAAGAGGAGGACTGGACCCCGGGTTCAGAGAGGATGTGGGGGGATGGGGGAGTGCCTGCAAATGAAAATCCATTTTAGGGGCAGAAGTTGTCTAATACAACAAGCCTGGAGGCCCGAGGGTGGGAAGTGGATGCAATTTTAAATCCATTCAGACACAGCTACCTTGTGATATGCACATCTCTCAGGTAGGGAAAGAACTATGTGTGACTTGGCAAAGCCATCATACTCAACTCTGCCACAGTTCGGACCCAAGAACCCTTACTCTGGGACCTTCTTAGCTACATATTAACAAAATGGAAGAAACATCTTCCTTCCCACTTCTCATCTTAAGAGGTGGCCAAACTAGCAGGCGCAGGTTGAAGCTGCTCAGAAGCCTTAATGACCAAACAGGATCTGCTCCTGGAACCTGGCCAAATGTGACTCGGGAGGGCAGGGAAGGCTGGCAGGTGGTGGCTCCCTGCAGAATGCTTGAGCAAACAGAACAGGGGGCTCCTGTTCACCTTGTGAGGCCTGTAAGGCAACACTCAAAAGTTTGCTAGAATAGATTAATGCTGCTGTTGAAACAAGCTGGCATGTTTAGAACAATGAGATTTTATGATTAATGTCAACATGACCCAATGAGTAGCACTCACTAAAATCCTGAAAGTTGACCTTTCTATTCTAGTCCTGAGACACAAATCCACTTTAATTTCAGTGAGATTTATTTCTATGCCACGTTTCTCAGAGGACTTAGACTAACAGAATAACAACTAGCACATGGCTGAGATAAAACACTTTGGATGTGAATAAATGATGTCCTCCATATCCCCACTGGAAATAAAAAAAAGGGGGAGAAAGAGAAGAAACAGGGAAGTCACGGGAAACTTAAGGGTTTTTTAAGGCCTGTTGCCCTAGTCCTGATTCTCAAGGTACTTGTATTTAATGTTTATGTCACTTTATGTTACAGGTTTATGAACTGGTCTCTAGAAATGGTTCTGTGACACCCCCAGAGAGCAAGCACTTTATGCCTCTGAAGTATGGGTGTGAGAAGGCAGATGAGGAAAGAGGTACAAATTAGACAAGAGTATTCATCTCACTGTTCTGTTCAAATCAGATCCATCAGAAACTGGAGGATAAAGAGAGTAGAGGCTGAGGCATGGAGGTCTTCAGCCTGACATTTACAGGGAACATTCCCAAATTTGAATTTGAACAACTCAAAATGGAGATATTAGAAGCCAGGATCTCCTTACTTTTGCCCAAGGTATTCATCATCTCTATGAATAAAAGCAGCAATATTTTTCCAACATAAATCCAATGTGTTTTTACAGCATAGATATTGGGAGAATTTTTGAGCTGTTCTAAGCTGGAGGCCTGCTGTGTACAGTATTTCTTGATTTATGATCTGTTTATTCAAATGAAAAAACCTAGGGAGAACAGAATTATTTTCCTTAAATAAATGTTTGATTGCCATGCCTTCAATTGGGCAGGAATTTTTTTAGTGGCTTATAATGATGCAAAATTGATCATTAATTTGTTTTGGAAAGTTTACCGTTTAAACAGTTATTCATTCTCACATCAAGAAGAACCCCATAACAGAAGGCTATAGCATATGCTTCAGTGTTTACCACACATTCCCCACCAATGTAGAGCTAATTTCCACAGTACTTTGCATAGTTTCCTGATTTTTTATGTGTAGCAGCACACGTGCAGAAAGCTAATAATTAACAATGTGGATTGGGAGCCAATCCTCCGTAAGAGTGTGGTAAATCGTTGGAGTCAGTGAGTTGTCAGATCAGATCCGAGCTCCTCACCTTATTTGGAACCCACAGGCAAATAAAGTCAGTGGAGCTGTTTCCTCATCCTCAAAATGAGAATGATGACTATTTTATAGGACCTTTGTATGAATTAAATGAGATAATAAATCATAAAGTGTCTGGCATCCATTATTATGACACAAATGTGTTAGAGTACAAAAGGTGCTCATAGGAAAATGTCATTAATAAAGATAAAACTCATACATGTAAGAATAAATACAACCATAACAATAATAAATTAGAATCTCCTCTTTGTTCTTATAGATGCTTCCATAAGCCATCAATAAAAGATTCCATGCAAATCCTGCCTTAAAATCCAGAATTGGGACATCTTTCTCTGGAGCGTCTTAAAAATGCAATTTTTCAAAGAACTGTATTTTTTTCCTAATTAAAATGGTAGGGAATTAGATCAAAATGGCAGACTCAGTCTTTATGCCTATCTACTCCCACTTCAAATTTCTAAAAATACCAGAAAATCTGTTTTTAAAAACAGCAAATTCCCAACAGTGCTAGGAAACAAGAATGGGTGGAATGGATGAACAAAACTGTTGAGGGTTTCCAAAAATAAGAAAGACTGACAGAATCATATTGATGGAAAAAAATCACAACCCAGATACGTGTAGAGGAATTCAGAGGCAAAGATGAGAGCAACTCTGGGGATGTCAAACAAGGCAGCAGAAAAGGAGTCCTAAGGAAAATGAGCCAGTAATTGGCTGGTGAAGAATTCAGTGTTTCCCACCCTCCCACCTTCCACAGCCCAACCACCAACGGCTACAGCAGCAACATCTGCCCTGGGCCTAGGCAGCATGTGAGGATAGCAGACTAGAGAGGGACATGGATTGTCAGTGTCCAAAAGGAGCAGAAAGACAAGTGTCCAGAAAAGGAGCATCAGAACCCTTGCCTGACAGCACATCCCAGCTCTCCCCCTCCATCGAGAAGGTAGATTCTAGTAAGCAGAAACATTATTTATAGATAAGCAAGTAAGGAATCTCAAATATAATAATGAACATATACAGGAATCATCACATACTTCAAGAAAGCCAACCCTATGAGAGAGGGCACCACATTCAATAAAGAGAATCACAAACATCTGAAGAAACAAACTCAATAGAACAAACAGAAAGTGACTTTCATTGTTTGTGGATTTTGTATTTGTAAATTCACCTACTGAGTAAAATTTATTTGTAACCCCAAACCAAGACTTTCACCACTTTCATGGTCATTCAAGGATATACATATAAAGTGGCAAAAACTTAAGTCACACAATGTGCACATCCCCAGCTGAGGTCAAACAAAGCAACTCTCTGCTTTCTTGTTGCAGCTCTCACACTATAAACAAGTGTCCTTTTTGTGGCCTATTTAATGCTATGTTTCTCATACTTTTTGTTGTTGTTGTTGTTGTTGCTTTTCGTTGGTGATTTCACTGTTTAATATGACACCCAAGGATAGCACTGAAATTTTGATCTGTTCCTAAGTACAAGAAGGTTCTGATGTGCTTTATGGAGAAAATTCATGTTAGATAAGCTTCCTCCAGGAATGAGTTACAGCATTATTGACCATGAGTTCAATGTTTATAAATTGAACCAAAATACATATTTTAATAGATTACGTATTGTAAATTGACTAAAATGTAACCACCAGCTCAAAGGAGCTTATCCTGTATTTCCCCTAGACACACTGGTTCTGTATTCACTAATTCAGGATTTACTAATTCACTAATTTACATCAACTATTATAGAGCATAACTACTGAGAATAATAAAAATCAACTGTATAATTGATATTACCATGTGGATTAGAAAAGTCATTTCATCTGAGAATAAGTATAGGCTGTATGAGAATAAATATCAGTCTAATGGAATACAGTGGTAGAGTTTCCTTAATGCAGAATTTGTGCCTAAGTTATTTGACAGTGACTAAGTGACTTAGTTTTCATGCCACAAGGCTCTGTCAGGTTAAACACTGACTTCTGTATCTTATTACTGAGTGAAACATGGAAAAAATTGATATCTTGAAATTTCTTTTATACAACAACATCAGAGAAGAGTCATTTTCACTTAAATTAAACCATTAAATACAATGGTTTGTTTTACTCTACTCTTAATCAAATATTGGCCCTAAAATAATGAACTATGAATTTCATACCTGAGAATAAAATTCCCCCCAAAGAAATTTTGTATTTATTGAGATGAGAATTCACTTTATAAGAGACTTTTAAAATTATATTCTACCAAGTGAAAGACAGTATATGAAACATATGACTATTAAGTCTATCTAAAAATATATTCTTAATAGTTATCATTCTCTTATCAAAATTTGTCTAATACTGACCCAGAATATCTTCTTAATGTAATTTGCTGCATTCACTCTCACTAAAAACACCTTCACCCTGTTAACCTGTTTCCATTAGCCTTCTGCAAGAAATCTTTTTAATCAGGAGCAACTCTGTATGCAGCCACACTGTCCCTTATTTCTGAAGGACACAGACTCTCTTTAAAAAGATTAAAAGCTATGGGGTTTTGATTTACAAGAAGAAGTTAAAAAGGTGAATCCTATCTTAGATGCAAAACAGTAACTGCACAATATAGTTTAAATTTCTGAAATCTCCTTCAGCTGCTCACTCCCTTTGACACCCTTTTTCTGTAGTTCAGGGATTTCTCTCTCCAGTGCCTTGCTCTGTCTAAGCAGACTTCTGTTCAATGACTAACTCTTCGAAATAATTTCCACTTTTGTTATTCCTATTGAATAGAAATCAGTGGCAAATTCCATTTCAATGTGAAACAGTCACAGGTCAGGACAAGCAGAAGAGCCTCTACCAAAGCCCTGAGTGCTGAAAACTGCATTCTCAGAAGGGGTACCGGGAAGTACCCCGGTGATTAGAATCTCAATGCAGAATATTCATAAAGGGATAGACCCCAACATGCCCAAGTGTATTTTGCAATTTGTTATCACAAGAACCCTCTTTGTCTACTACAGTGACAGCCCGACTGCTGCTTAACCTTCTGGCACTCACCAGTGGGAAGGGAGAGGCCTGGGCAAGCCAAACACAAAAGCAGCCTTCTCTATCCCTTTTCTCATGAAACATAAAAAAAGGAAAATGTCCCTTTTTATCCCAAAATTTCTCATAAACCAAAGTGCCCATGGGTCAGGCATAACCAGCGTTCTGGGTAATTTACATGGATTTATATTCTCCACTATTCTTTTTGGGAGGTGATTAATTACTATGGCAACCACCACATCATAAGACATTTATGCTTACTCAGAAATACTGTGTGTGGTATACCTTCTTCCAAAAAGGCTTACCTTCCAAAAAATGGCTTAAAAGAAAATGGAAGTCCCTTAGGTGTGCTGATGTTTTAAGACAATTTGCTACTCTAAAACAATATAATTTGGAGTGGTTTATAGGGCTTACTTTTGTTAAAGGGCAGAGAATGAGAAGAGTCTAAATACAAAATATGGTATTCACTAAGACATCCTTTAAGATATAAATGCAGTAGAATCTCTGTAAGTTGACCACCCAAGGGACTGTAACCAATTGGTCAACATACAGATTGGTCAATGTTAGGATCTAAACCCCACTACAGTACTGATATATATGTATGGTACATGCCCAGTCTATGAAAATTAGGTCAACGTAAGGCAGTGGTCAATGTAGGAAGATGGTCAACTCTGGAGGTTCTACTGCCCAGGAGGCTTATAAATACAGACAATGAATGTATGTCCAAGAGACATTACCAGGAGTAAAAAGTGAATAAAAGGAATTAACATTAAGATATAAATTCTGTACTGATTTGTGACACATTTCAATAGGCATTAATATTTCAAAGCATCAGAATTCTGCAGTTTCCAGTTATGAAGTCCAAAATGCAAAAGTCAAACAGGTTTTGAGCTTGGCCTTAGACCTTTCATAAAATCAACATAAGAAATTCATTAAAATACAGATAATGAAAACAATAAAGGAAATTGATGAGAAAGTGAATAATAACCAAAAGGAAATTCAGCACAGAATCAAACAAGAGATGAATGATACAAAGAATATAAAAGGCATATAGCAGAGCTGAAGTAACTGAA
>CAUYRH010062951.1:0-14717 GCA_963574655.1 Perodicticus potto | reverse complement strand
GGTTTGAACCCACCACCTTTGGTATATGGGGCCAGCACCCTACTCGATGAGCCACAGATGCTGCCCCAGCTTGAAAGGTTTCAGCAGAGAGATCTGAAGTCATTCTAATATTCTTCCCCTTGTAAGTAATGGTTTTCTTATGTCGGGCCACTTTCAGAATTTTCTCCTTCATTTTAACTTTGGGGAAGTTAATTATAATGTGCCTAGGAGATGCCTTATTCAGGATGAGTCATGCTGGGGTTCTGAAACTGTCTGCTATCTGAATTTCAGAATCTCTTGGCATGTCTGGAAAGTTCTCTTTCATAATCTCATAAAGAAGAGACTCTGTGCCTTGTGATGCCACTTCATTGTTTTCAGGTATCCCTATGAGGCAAATACTGATTTTCTTCAAGTTATCCCAGAGCTGTCTGAGAGAATGATCCATTTTTGCCTTCCATTTCTCTTCCTTTTTGGAAGTTTGGGAGTGTTCGAAAGCTTTGTCTTCCATGTCAGAAATCCTTTCTTCTGCTTGCTCCATTCTGTTACTGAGGGATTCTACTGTATTTCTCAGAACTTTGAGGGCTGCAACTTCTTGTATCAATGTGTCAACATCTTTGATCATTTTGTCTTTGAATTTGTTGAATTCTTGAGACATCTTTTGGGTCATCTTTTGGATTACTGCTGGAAATTCTAATTCTATCTTTTTCTCCATTCCACTGATCTTATTTGCTATCCAGACTCTGAATTCGATTTCTGACATCTCAGCCATTTGCTTATGCAAGGGATCGTGTGTTGTATCTGCCTTGTCATTCCTTGGGGGAGTTGATCTACTCTGATTATTCATATTGCCAGAGTTTTTCCATTGATTCCACCTCATGATTATTTTTCACTGTTGCCTATGACTGTCCTCAGAGTAGGGGAGGTTTTTCTCCCAGGTAAGACCCCAGTAGGATCACTCTTTTGTTGCTGAATCTTTGCAGGGAGTGACCCTGTGTAGCTCCTCTGGGACTTCCCCAGCCAGGGAGTTCTGGCTGTGGGAGTAGCTCCAGAATGTGGCACCCCTTGATCAAGCAGCAGGGTGTGGGATGGTGCACGCAGTTCTGGGAGTGCCTGGACCCGGTGGCCTTACCAAAGGGTGCCTGTGCCTCCAGTAGTCTCTGGCTGGGAGGAGGGCTCCGGATGGAGGGCATGGGTTGTATGGTCTCCTGAGTCCCTGGCCAGATGGGCAGAGCTGGTGTGGAGGCAGACAGGGTAGGGGAGGATGCGGATTGTGCGGCTTCCAGAGTTCCTGGCCCATGCAGGCCTGCGATCGCCTGGCAGGTTTCTGGTGGAGTCCTGGCAGGTGGCGGCACAGAACCGCAGGGGTCCCAGCAGGGTCCCTGGCCACAGCCCAGTGGAGTGTGGAGCAGAGCTGCACGGGGGTCCCGGTGGAGTCCCTGGCCAGTGTGGGTGGCAGGCCTAGGCCTGGCGAGGCACAGATTGGAGCTACACGTGGATCCTGGTGGAGTCCCTGGCCTCTGCGGACAGCAGGCTGAGGCCAGGTGGGGTGCAGATCAGAGCTGCATGGCGGTCCCGGTTTAGTCTCTGGCCACAGCAGGAGGTGAGCTGAGGTGCAGCAGAGCTCTAGGCCTCTGCGAGCAGAGGGCCGAGTCCCAGCATGATGCAGATGGAGTGTGTGGGGGTCCCGGTGGAGTCCCTGACTGCTGAGGGTGGCAGTCCAAAGACCGGCAGTTTCCCTGGCCACTACAGGCAGCTGACCGAGGCCTGGCAGAGCACGTATAGGAGCTGCATGGGTGTCCCGGCAGATTTCCTGGCTGGAGTGTGTGGTGGTTTCGGCAGGGCACAGAGTGGAGCCCTGTAGTTCGGGTGGAGTCCCTGATCTGGGGGCCAGTGGGGGCTCTGCGGGTCCCCTAGTCTCTTACCTGGTGGATCGCCTGGTCCCGCAGACCAGGAAGGGGGGCATTGCTCAAACCTACCTCCCTCAGTTTCAGCAGGGGTCAGGCTTCTGGTGTGCCAGGTAAGGGGGGAAGTGTGTACTGGAAGTTCAGAATGGTGGAAAACTTCAGTTTTTCTGCCTCAAGCTTGGTTTCTTCGAGTCGCAGCTTGCCTCAGCAGAAGTGACCTGCAGTTATCACTTCTCTCTCTCAGCTGGGCTCCAGTCTTTGGCTCAATTGGGCAGTTTCGGGAGGTTATCTTTCCTTTTGGATAGGAGCCTCTGTTGGAAGCTGCTTCTAGTCAGACATCTTGCCCCCGGTTCAAGAAAACAGTTCTAAAAGTATAAATGCTTTACTTTACTTCAAGATATCAGGGTGGAATGTATCCCAAGTATTGTGAGAAACCCAGAAATTCAGTTAATATTCATATCCCCAGGAAAACTAATTTCAAACAAAGCATCTTGTAGACACATTGTAATTAACCTCACAAAAGTCAAAATGAAAGAGAAAATTCTTCAAGCAGCCAATTATAAGCAACTTATTACCTACAAGGAGAAAAACAACAGGGTAACAGTGGACTTTTTAACAGAAATTATTCAAGGCAGAAGAGAGTGGTCATCTGTCTTTAACTTTCTTAAACAAAACAGTATTTGGAACAGGATTCTCTGTCTTGCTAAACTAAATTTCATTTTCAATGGAGAAATCAAATCTTTTACTATAAAGCAAACATTGAAGAAATTCACTACAATAATACCAGCTCTTCATGGGTCAGTGGGCACTTGGGCATCTTCCATGACTTGGCAATTATGAATTGAGGTACAATGAACAATCTGGTGCAAATATCTTTGTTGCCAAGTGATTTTTGGTATTCTGGATGTATACCTAGTAGAGGAATTGAAGGATCAAATGACAGGTCTACTTTTAGATCCCTGAGTGTTCTCCAAACTTCTTTCCAAAAGGAAGGTATTAGCTTGCATTCCCAACAGCAGTGTAGAAAGAAGTATTCCCTTTTCTCCACATCCATGCCAACATCTCTAGTTTTGGGATTTTGTGATGTGGGCTACTCTTACTGGAGTTAAAAGATAGCTCAAAGTGGTTTTGGTTTGCATTTCTCGGATGATTATAAATAATGAGCATTTTTTCATGTGTCTGTAGGCTGTTTGCCTGTCTTTTTCAGAGAAGCTTCTGTTCGTGGCTCTTGCCCACATTGAAATGGGATCACTTATTCTCTTCTTATTAATAAGTTTGAGTTTTCTGTGGATTCTTGTTATTATACCTTTGTTGGAAATATAACCTGCAAGTATCCTATCCCACTCTGAAGGCTGTCTACTTGCTTTACTTACTGTGCTCTTGACAATGCAGAAGCCTTTTAGTTTGATCAGATTCTAGTAATGTATTTTTGATGTTACTTCAATTGCTCAGGAGGTCCTCCTCATAAAGTATGCTCCCAGGTCAATTTCAAGTGTGTCTCCTTCACTCTCTCCAAGAATCTTTATAGTTTCATGTCTTAAATTTAAGTCATTTATCCAGTGAGAATCAATTTTTGTTAGAGGAGAAAGGTGTGGGTCCAGTTTCAGTCTCCTACAAGTAGCCAGCCTATTCACCCAGAACCATTTGTTAAATAGGGACTCTTTCCCCCAATTTATACTTTTGATAGGCTTATCAAAGGTCAAATGATGATAAGTGTCTGGGTTCATTTCATGGTTCTCAGTTCTGTTCCATACATCTAACTATCTATTTTTGTGCCAGTACCATGCAATTTTGCTCATTATAGATTTATAGTAAAGTCTGAAGTCTGGTAGCATGATTTCTCCAATTTGTTTTTATTTCTAAGTAATGTCTTAGCTACTCGAGGTTTTTTTCTGTTCCCATATAAAATGAAGTATGAAGTTTTCCAGATCTTTAAAGTATAACAAAGGTGTTTAATAGCGATTGCATTAAATCTGTAGATTTCTTTGGGCAGTATGGATATTTTAACAATGTTGATTCTTCCCAACCATGAGCATCATATGTTTTTCCATTTGTTAATGTTTTTAGCTATTTCTTTTCTCAGAGTTTTATAGTTCTCTTTATAGAGATCTTTCCCATCCTTTGTTAGGTAAACTCCCAAATATTTCATCTTATTTGGCACTACTGTAAAAGGAATAGAGTCCTTGACTGTTTTTTCAGCTTGACTATTGTTGATATATATAAAGGCTACATATTTGTGAATATTGATTTTGTAACCTGAGATGCTACTGTATTCCTTGATCACTTCTAAGAGTTTTGTAGTTGAGTCCCTGGGGTTTTCCAGATATTCAATCATATCATCTGCAAAGAGCGAAAGTTTGATCTCCTCTGACCCTATATGGATACCCTTAATTGCCTCCCTTGCCTGATCACAGTGGCTAAGACTTCCACTGCAATGTTAAAAAGCAGTGGAGACAGTGGGAAACCTTGCCTGGTTTCTGATCTGACCTGAAATGTTTTCAATTTTACTCCATTTAATATAATATTGGGTATGGGTTTGCTGTAGATAGCCTCTATCAGTTAAAGAAATGTCCCTCCTATACCTACTTTCTTAAGTGTTCTGATCATAAAAGGATGCTGTATATTATCAAAAGCTTTTTCTGCATCAATTGAGAAAATCATATATTCTTTGTTTCTTTTTTTTTTATTTTGTTAATATATTGTCTTATATTTATAGATTTACATATATTGAACCAGGATTAATAAATTGTGGTATATGTATACCATGGAATACTATGTAGCCTTAAGAAAGATGGAGACTTTACCTCTTTTATGTTCACATGGATGGAGCTGGAAAATATTTTTCTTAGTAAAGTATCTCAAGAATGGAAGAAAAAATATCCAATGTACTCAGCCCTAATATGAAACCAATTTATAACTACTCACACTTTCTTATTAAAGATAGATCACAACTATAGCCTAGGATGAAGGAGAGGAGTAGAAGGGGATGGGAGGGCAGGGGCAAGGTTTGATAGAGGTAGGGTAAAGGGTGGTACCACAACTACGGAGCATATAGTAAGGGTAAAAGTCAAATCTACCAGGTATAGAACATAAATGTCTTAACACAATAATTAAGTAAATGAGATGAAAGCTGTATTAATTAGTTTGATGTAACCATTCCAAATTGTATAAAAAAACAACATATTGTATCCCACAAAGCATAAATATATTCATGATCTATGTGTATATGAGTTAATAAAAGGAAAAAAAAAGACCAGCCCTGAAGGTAGTACTCACCCAGTTCTTTACACTGCTCATAATAATGAACCACCACCAAAGTAAAGACACACAAAACCTAAAGGACAAAGCTTAATATCCATAATAGCAGAAGTGATTAAAAAAGCAACATACCTTCACAAAAGAATAAGAACAGAACACCACCATACTTATCAATTCTCTCAATAAATGTGAACAGATTGAATTCCCCACTGAAGAGACATAGGCTGGCTGACTGGATAAAGAAGCACAAGCTAAGTATATTGTGTCTTCAGGAAACACATCTAACCTCCAAAGACAAAACAAGCCTCAGGGTGAAAGTTTGGAAAACAATATTTCAGATAAATGGAAATCACATAAAAACATAAATCATCATCTTGTTTGCATATTCCTTGGTCTTCAAACCAAGAAAAGTAAATATAGACAGAGATGGACACTATATACTGTTAAAGGTAATAATACAACTAGAGGACATTGCAATTCTAAATATCCAGGCACTCAAATTATATGCTCCCAGATATATGAAATGAACCCTAACTAATCTGTTCAAAATGATATCCTGTAACACCATAGTAATTGGGGATGGCAACACCCCTGTGACAGATCTGGACACACCCTCCAAGAAGAAAAAAAAAAAGAGAGAGAGCAATGGACTTAAGCTTGACCCTAGAACAGTGGTTCTCAACCTATGGGTAGCAACCCCCTTGGGGGTCGAACAACCCTTTCACAGAGGTTGCCTAAATACATCCTGCATATCAGATATTTAATTATGATTCATAACAGTAGAAAAATTACATTTATGAAGTAGGAACAAAAATAATTTTATGGTTGGGGGTCACCACAACATGAAGAACTGTATTAAAGAGTCACAGCATTAGGAACGTTGAGAACTACTGCCCTAGAACAAAGGAGCTTAATAGACCTATAAAGAACACTCAATGCAATAAAATTTAGTATACGTTCTTTTATACATCCCATAGATCACTGTCCAAAATTGGTCATATTATAGGGTACAAATCAAATCTCAACAAATTTAAAAGAATAGAAGTTATACTTTATATGTTTTTGGACAAATACAAAATTAAAAAATAACTCAATTCTGGGGAGGCACCTGTGGCTCAGTGAGTAGGGCGTTGGCCCCATCTACGGAGGATGGTGGGTTCAAACCCAGCCCCAGCCAAAACTGCAACAACAACAAAAACAAAATGAATAAAATAAATAATAAAAACAAGAACTCAATTCCAACAAAAACTTCATTCCCACACCAAGTCATGGACAGTAAACAACCTTATCCTGAATGACAACCTGGTTGAGGAGGAGATAAATAAGGAGATCATTAGTTTGTTTTTTTAAACAAAATGACAATGAAAACACAAGCTGTCAAAACCTGTGGGATATTGCAAAGCTAGTCTTAAGAAGGAAATTTATTTCATTAAATGCCCATATCCAAAAAAACAGAAAGAGTGAAATTCAACAACCTACTGAATTATCTCATGGAACTGGAAAAGAAAGAGCAATCCAATCTCAAAGCTAACAGAAGAAAATAAATAAACAAAATTAGATCAGAATTACATGAAATTGAGAACAAAAGAAGCATTTAAAAAATCAGAAAAACAAAAAATCTGGCTCTTTGAAATGAATTATAAAATTAATAAACATTTGGCCAGATTAACTAGCAATAAAAAAAGTAATAACCTTAATCAGTAATAAGTAAGTGAAATAACAGCAGATACCACAAAGATACAAACAATCATCACTGATTACTCCAAAAAACTCTATTCCCAGAAATTTGAAAACATGGAAGGAATGGGCCAATACTTGGAATCACATCACTTTCTTAATCTGAACCAGAAAGAATCTGAAAATTTGAAAAGAGCAATAACAAGCACCATAACTGAAACATCAATAAAAAGACTTCCAAATAATAAAAGTCCTGGGCCAGAGAGTTTTACACCAGAATTCTATCAATCCTTCAAAGAGGAGCTCATACCTATACTGCAGACCCTATTCCAAAGTATGGAGAAGGAACATACCCTCCCCATATTCTTAAGTCAAATAAATATCATCACCCTGATGCCAAAAGCAGGAAAGAGCTGAACAAAAAAGAAAAAAACTACAGACTAATATCATTAATAAATATTGACACAAAATATTTAATAAAATGATAGGATATAGAATACAGCAACACATTAAAAAAAAAAATTGTACATCATAATCAGGGTTTTATCCTAGGGTTGTAAGTGTGGTTGAACGTACCTAAATCTATAAATAGAAGCAAATACAAAGACTGTATGATTCTCTCAATAGACACAGAAAAAGCATTCAACAAAATTCAGCATCCTTTTCTGATAGGAACACTTAAAAAAATAGGCATAGATGGCACATTAGGTAAGAACCTGCCAATAACCCTTCTCTCCCTGCCTTCCCTCTCCATCCTCTACCCACCCTTTCACTAGATCATACTTGTTATTTTCTTTTGCACAATCATATATTTGTTTATGTACTGGTTTCATATTAGCATTAAGTACCTTGAAAATTTGTTGTTCCATTCTTGTGATACTTTACTAAAAAGAATTTGTTTCAAATTGTGTTAAACACAAAAGGTGTAAAGTCTCAATCTTCTCTTACGGCTGAATAGTACTCCATGGTGTGCATATACAACAGTTTGTTACTCCATTAATGGGTTGATGGGCACTTGGATTGGAAAAGATTTTATGAAGAGGACTTCTTTGTCAATTGCAGCACACCAAGAATACATAAACGAGACATTATCAAGCTTAAAAGCTTCTGCACAGCTAAGGGTACCACAACTAAAGCAAACTGACAGCCTTCAGAAAGGGAGAAGATATTTGCATGTTACAAATCTGACAGTGGATTGATAACTACAATCTACAGAGAAATTAAATTAATCAACAAGTGTAAACAACCCAATTTATAAGTGGGCAAGAGATTTGAACAGAAACTTCTCTGACGATGACAGATGAATGGCCAAGAAACACATACAAATATGCTCATCATCCCTCGTCATCAGAGAAATACAAATCAAAACTACTCCAAAATATCATCTAACTCCAGTAATATTAGCCCACATCTCAATGTCCCAAATCTGCAGATCCTGGTGTGGATGTGGAGAGAAGGGAATACTTTTACATTGCTGATGAGATTGCAAACTAATACAACCTTTATGGGAAGAAGGTTAGAGAATTCTTAAAGAACTAAAAGTGGATCTTCCATTTGATTTCACAATCTCATTACTACGTATCTACCCAGAAGAGCAAAAGGCTTTTTACCACAAGGACATTTGCACCAGAATGTTTGCTGCAGCTCAATTTACAATTGCCAACTCATAGAAGGAACTCCACTGCTCATCAACTCACGAATGGATTAACAAATTGTGATATATGTACACCATGTAATACTATTCAGTCACAAGAAAGGATGGAAACTTTATATCTTTTGTGGTTACCTGGATAGACTTGAAATAAATTCTTTTTACTAAAGTATCTCAAGAATGGGGGCAAAGTATTCAGTGTGCTCAAAACTAGTATGAAACCAGTATATAAACAACTACATGCCCACAGGAAAGAAAAAAAACACAAATATAGTCTAGCACGAAGGAGGGAAGAAGGAAGAAGGAGGGCAACTGGTAGGATCTCCTCTAATGTGCATGATGTGAGGGTGTTCAGCATGACTCCCGGGTGAAGAGCTCAACCACAACTTAAAATTTTACCTTAAAATTGAAAACAATGTAACCTAAACATTTGTACCCTCATATTAATTTGAAATAAGAGAAAATAAAAAAATGAGGGTGGTGTCTGTGGCTCAAGGAGTAGGATGCCGGCCCCATATGCCATGGGTGGCGGGTTCAGACCCGGCTCCAGCCAAAAACTGTACACACACAAAAAATGCATTGTACGATTTTTATTTTCTTAAATTTCTTTCTTTCTCTCTCTTTTTTTTTTTTGGCCAGGGCTGGATTTGAACCCGCCACCTCCAGTATATGGGGCTGGCGCTCTAATCCTTTGAGCCACAGGTGCCGCCTTTTAAATTTCTTAAGGTGTTTTATAGCACTGAGTGTGATCCTTCTCAGTGAATGTTCTACGTGAGGAGAATTGTGTTCTGCTGTGACCAGAAGTAGTCTATAGAACTCAACAGCAATATCAATACATTTTGACACAATTGGTTAGCATCTTTTGTAAAACATTTCTAACATAATAGCAAATTCCTTTTATTTCTCTTTGTATTTCTGTAAGTTTTTGCCTCCTATATTTTCACATTATTTTTAGTTGCATATGTATTGAAAATTGTTATGTCTCTTTGGATAATTGACTCCATTATAATTATGCAATGCGCCACTTTGTTCCAGATAATTTTTCTTGCTCTTAAGTTTGCTCTGTCCAAAATTATCCAAGTACTTCACCTTCTCTCTTTATTAATGCCAGAATGCAAGGTGGGACAACTAAGTTCACAAATTTACCCTAGAAAAAGTGCTACATAACTCATTGCTGAATATCTCTACAGTCACCTTTGATGTACCCCCCTTGGGAAGCTATGCACTGACACTAGTGCCTAGTCCACCCTTCAAAGCAATTTTGGAACTCTGTTTTCTGGAACTTCCATTAAAGCTATTGTATACCCTTGATGTCCTGTCATTAAAATTTCTTCCTTTTAATATTTATTTTATCTTTAGGTAAAGAAAAAAGTCACTTTGGACCAGATCAGGTGGATAGGGAGGGTGTTCCAATACAGTTAGTTGTTTACTGCTAAAAACTCCCTCATAGGGTGGCGCCTGTGGCTCAAAGGAGTGGGGCACTGACCCCATGTGACAGAGGTGGTGGGTTCAAGCCCGACCTCGGCCAAAAACTGCAAAAACAAAACAAAACAAAAAACTCCCTCAAATACAGTGCCATGTGAGGTAGTGCAGTGTCATGATGCAAGAGACACATCTTTCTTATGCCAAGACTTTCAGTTAATATTTTTCTGTTTCTCTAGTGTTGTTTACTTGGTCTTCTTTACTTCTCACAGTCAGGTGATGATTTTGGCACAATTTGAAAAATTTTTGCAATGTCTTTTTTTTATCAGTTCTGCTGTTATTTAGAGCCCTGCCCACTTTTCTTCAGTAACACTCTTTCCTTAGAAAAATGTTTAATCCATTTGCATACTGCTGTTGTCTTCATGGCATTATCCCCATAACTTGAACTAACATGTCCCTGATTTTATTTCCACTCTTGACAAATTTAATAAAAAAATTAATGTTTTTTCATGTTCAAATTCAAGCTCTGATGTTCTCGTGATGGCAAACAAAAATATGCAACAACAATAATGAACACTACTCAGCAAGACACAACCAAACTTTAGCAGGAACACAGACACTAATACCAACGTTGGTTATGAAACCTTACTGAATTGTTTGTAAAATGCTGCCAATGTAAGCACATGGTGGCATGTTTATGAATTATCAGACCTCATATTTATCTGTTTTTAAAGTTTATTATATTCTATCATATATTTTATACAGTCTCACTCTTTTGCCTTAGGTAAAGTACTGTGGCAACATCATCATTGTTTACAGCAACCTCAAACTCCTGGGTTCAAGTGCTTCTCCTTCCTCTGCCTCCCCCACAGCTGGGACTACAGGTGCCTGCCACTACACCCAGCTATTTTTTCCTCTTTTTAGTAGAAATGGGATCTCACTCTTGCCCAGCCTGATCTGGAATCCCCGAGCTGAAGCAATACATGTGCCTCACCCTCTCAGAGTGCTATCTAGGACTTAATAACCTTCCCTAACTGAAAATTTATGCCCATTATATGGTAACTATCTTTTTTGACCTCACCCACCAACATAGCAATCACCATTCTACTCTCTGATTCTATACATTTCAATTCTTTTCTTTTTAAATACATGTATTTTATTATATTATTATAATATTATTATTATTATTCTACATTTCAATTCTATATACTTCATGTAAGGAAAATCATATAGTATTTTTCATTGTGTGGTAGAATTATTTCACTTGGCATAATGTCCTCAAGGCTCATTCATTGTGCAACATGTGGCAGCATTTCTTTTTTTTTGTTTAAGCTGAATCATATTCCTTTGTATGTACATACCACATATTATTCATCTGTTTCTTCATCTGTTGGTGGACTTTAAAGATGTTTCCATATATTGGTCTTGTGAATTGTACTGAAGTGGACATGATATTGCAAATATCTTTGAGATCTCCATTTTATTCTTTTGAATCCATACACAAAAGTGAGATTTTTGGATTATAAACTATTACTTAGTATTTCTATTAAGTTTTGGAGCAAATTCCATACTTTTTCCACAATGATTTCACCATTTTACATTCCAACTGACATTGGACAAGGATTCAATTTCTCTATCCGGCTAACAGGCTTTTTTTTTTTTTTATTAAGTCATTTGTACATACATTTATGCCATTATGGGATTCGATGTGTTGATTATCTGTACAAATTGGAATACTTACATGCTACTAATCAACATAGCTTTCACCTCATTTACCCAGTTATAGCATTAAGACATTTGTGTTCTACACCTGATAGATCCAACTTGTACTTGCATTTTGCTCCATAGGTGTGGTCCCCCTATTAAACCTCCCTCTGTCAACCCATCCCCATCCCTTCTTTTCTCCCTCCCCTTCCCGCCTTCATCCAGGGCTATAGTTGTGTTTCATTTTTCATATGCAAGTGTGAGTGATTATAAATTGGTTTCACAGTAGTTCTGAGTACACTGGATTTTTTTTTCCATTCCTAAGATACTTTACTAAGAAGAATATTTTCCAGCTCCATCCAAAATACACTACTGGGATTTGATAAAACTAAAAAACTTCTGCACTGCCAAGAACACAGCAAGTAAAACAATTAGACAGCCCTCAGAATGGGAGAGGATTTTTGCAAGTTATTTTTCCAACAAAGGCCTAATAACCAGAATCCACAGAGAACTCAAACTTATTACTAAGGGAAAAACAAGTGATCTCATTTCATTGTGGGCAAGAGACATGAACAGAAGCTTCTCTGAAGAAGACAGGAGCGTGGTCCACAGACAAATGAAAAAATGCTCATCATTTTTAATCATCAGAGAAATGCAAAACAGTTTTGTTTTTTTTAAATATAAACTATCCTCGGGCAGCACCTGTGGCTCAAAGGAGTAGGGCTCCGGTCCCATATGCCGAAGGTGGTGGGTTCAAACACAGCCCCAGCCAAAATATGCAAAAAAAAAAAAAAAACTATCCTAAAATGTATGAAGTGATATCACATTGTGATTTGATTTGTATTTCTCTGATGATTACTGATGTTGAAGAGCTTTGCATACACTTCTTGGTCATTTGTATTAGTTCTTTGGAGAAATGTCTATTCAAGTCCTTTGCTATAGGTGAAAAGCCGATATGCCTCTGTGCCCATCTTTCTCAGAGTGTGCAGGGACAAATTTCTTACTTAGCACAGTCAGGCTGAAACCAAGGCTGAACTCCGAATAGGCCCTGGGGTCTTTGGGGGGTAAAAGCCCAGTACTCAGAAGCTGGCTGTGGGGGCTGAGGCGTGCAGACACGCTTTAGCAAGTCTTAGGAATCTCCAGACTGTTCTTTTGTAACATAAGGCCTGTATCTCCAGATCAAGGGCCTCCAAAGAGCTGGGGAACAAGTATCCCATTCCCCTGCAGATGTCCTGTGACTTATCTGTTTCTAGGCAACTGGCTAACAGTATGTCATTCATGACTACTATATATGGTATTATAAGGCTGTAGAAGAATGTGTAGCAGTTTATCAAGTAGCCCTGAAGGCACCAAGAAAAAGTTAATTTAGTTTTACTTTGTAACCTTAAGGTCATTGTATAAGTATAGAATAATAGTTTATACCTGCTGAATGTGCTAAAATTTCTATAAAAACTGGCTAAAAATAAAGGAGTTTGCTACTTGCCATCAGAGCTTGTAGAATTCTCTGTCTCATACAATTTCAATATGCAAGTCTAACCTCTGCTTCATCTGCCACTCAATCTCACCTCCCCCAAAATTTTGGCACCGGGAGCAGGGTCGCAGTCAAGTGAGCAGGGAGAGGGGCTCAGTGGAGAAAGCACAGTCGGCTTCTTCAAAGACGCCCCCCAGCTGACTTAGGTGAATTCTTAAGGTAGGCTTCAGACTTTAAAACCTGATGGTTCTGGTCACGCTATAAGTATGCCAGACGTCAGGCAGGACAGAGAGAAAAGAAACTAAAAAATGGAGAAAAATCAAAGTACTCAGACTAGAGGATCAACATGTTGCCTTGCTTAAAACTTTGTTTGGCTCCATGAATATTCCGTTTAAAACTAGAATTCTGAGAGAGTTGTTCCTAGTAGTGATAAAGCACTGTTACTGGTTTTCGCCAGAAAGAAAAGTTCAATTGTACATGAAAGTCTGGAAGACAGTCAGTAGGACCTTAAGGTATGCTCACCAGAGAGGGGAATTTATTAGCAGAGAAGTATGGGGAGGTTTTCAGCTGATTATGGTGGCATTAGAGCCATTTCAGTTGTGCCCTGAGGCATCTAACTAAAAAGTCCAGTTCACTCTGCGAAAAAGATTTCCAGTGATTCAGATAAAAACATTATCAGTTGGTAATAGTGGCATTAGATCCTTTTCAATCAGGATCAGACACGGAGGAAATACCTCCTTCACCCAAACCGAAAGAAGAAAAGGCACCTCATAAGCAACCAGTGTATAATAAGCCGGTAAAAATTCCTGAGCCTACCTGCTCAGCAGGGCAAAGAAAGAGGTTGTTAATAACTTTTGATAAAGATCTCATAGATTTTTAACAGCGAAGAAAACAAACCCACCAATGTGGCAGGCAGATTAGCTAAAGTAAAAGAAAATGAAATATCAAAGTTTAAAAATCTTTTAACTCATTATTTTAAAGTTATTGATAATTGTTTTCCAACCCTTTTGTCTTTTGCGCCTGCTGTCACCACTGCCATGGCTATTCCTGCCCTGCTGCAGCTCCCTCCCCTCCCTTTTGCTCTGCCACTTTCTTCTGGCTGTTTGAGTTTCGTAACAGCTTCCTCCTCTTTTTCCAAAAACCAGAGTAAGAACAATTTCTAATAAAAAAAGACCTTTGCCAGCGTTCAGATTCAGAATAATGTTACATTAGTTCATTATATTAGGGTATATAAAGAAACAGAATTTAGCATTTTTCAAGCTAAATTATTAGCAGTTCCTCTTAAAGGGCAAGCATCTAATAATGCTAACAACAATCAAGAATTCCTAACCCAACTTTAATGCCTAAACATCATCCAATAATAATTATTGACTTAAAAGACTGCTTTTTTAACATCCACTTACAAAGAAAAAACACAGAGCGCTTTACTTTCACCGTTCCAGCTTTAAACCATGAAAAGCCAACACAAGGGTCAAATGGCAATTCTATTTTTAGATCTCTGAGTATTCTCCAAATGTCTTTCCAAAGCGGATGTATTAGTTTGCAATCCCACCAGCAATGCAGAAGTGTTCCCTTTTCTCCACATCCACGCTAACATCTCTGGTTTTGGGATTTCATCATGTGGGCTAATCTTACTGGCGTTAGATGATAT
>CAUYRH010062950.1:0-58704 GCA_963574655.1 Perodicticus potto | reverse complement strand
ACTGAAAAATCAAAGTAGCTAAGGCAACAAAGTTTATTTTCTATTCCTGCTAGAAGTCCACTGTCATTCAGGAGAGCTCTCTCGTTGTAGTCATTCAGGAACTCAGGAAATGCCATTGTGTTAAAATCATTGGCCCACTTGTGTTAAAATCAGGACAATAGGCAACCTTGCCTGGTCCTGATCTGAGTGGAAATGATTTCAATATGATATTGGCTGTGGTTTTGCTATAGATGGCCTCTATAAGTTTAAGAAAAGTCCCTTCTATACCTATTTTCTTAAGTGTTCTGATCATGAAAGGATGCTGGATATTGTCAAAAGCTTTTTCTGCATCTATTGAGAGAATTGTATAGTCTTTGTTTTTTAGTTAGTTTATGTGATGTATTATATTTATAGATTTATGTGTATTGAACCAACCTTGAGACCCTGGGATAAAACCTACTTGGTCATGGTATATAATTTGTTTGATGTTTTGCTGGATTCTGGTGGCTAGGATCTTATTGAATATTTTTGCATCTATGTTCATTAAAGATATTGGTCTACAGTTTTCTTTTCTTGTTGGGTCTTTTCCTGGTTTGGGGATCAGGTGATATTTGCTTCTTAGAATGTGTTGGGAAGTGTTCCTTATTTTTCAATGTTTTGGACAAGGTTAAGTAATATAGGCACTAGTTCCTCTTTAAAGGTTTGGTAGAATTCTGATGTGAAGTCATCTGGTTCCGGACTCTTCTTTTCTGGGAGATTTCGTATAGTTGATTCTACTTCAGTACTAGATATAGGTCTGTTCAGCATTTACAATTCTTTCTGATTAAGTCTAGGAAGTTGGCATGCTTCCAAGTATTGGTCAATTTCTTTCAGATTTTCATATTTGTGAGAATAAAGTTTTTGTAGTATTCATTAAGGATTTTTTGAATTTCTGAGCTGTCCCTTGTTATTTTGCCTTTGTCATTTCTGATTGATGATATTATGGACTTAATTTTTCTATTTTGGGTTAGGTTGGCCAAAGGTTTATTCAATTTTGTTGAATTTTTTTAAAAAAGCAACTTTTTGATTCATTGATCTTTTGAATAATTCTTTTGCTTTTGATTTCATTTAATTCTGCTCTAATTTTAGTTATTTCTTTTCTTCTTCTGGGTTTGGGGTTGGAATGTTCTTCCTTTTCCAGTTGCTTAAGATGTCCCATCTTCCTCTTTTTCTGTTCTCTTGAGGAAGGCTTGCAACACTATAAATTTCCCTCTTAGGACTGCTTTTGCATTATCTCACAGGTTCTGATTATCCATGTCTTCATTATTGTTTGGTTTCAAAAATGTGGCAATTTCTTTCTTAATCTCATCTATGACCCAGCTATCATTCAGCATAAGGTTATTTAGTTTTCATGTCTTTGTATGAGTATGCAGATAACTGTTATTGGTGAGTTCAATTTTTATTGCGCAATGATTTGAGAAAATACAAGGAATAATTTCTATACTTTTAAATTTGCTGAGGTTAACCTTGTGATCTAAGATGTGATCAATTTTGGAGTATGTTCTATGGGCTGATGAGAAGAATGTGTATTCAGTTTTGTTAGGATGAAATGTTCTGTAGATGTCTGTTAAATTCATTGTTGTATGGTGAAGTTTAAGTCCAAAATTTCTTTGCTTAGTTTCTTATTGGAGGATCTATCCAACACTGCCAAAGGGGCATTAAAATTTCCAACTGTTATGGTGCTGGAAAATATTAAATTGCTCATGTCTCTTAGGGTCTCCCTTATAAATTGGGGAGCATTCTGGTTGGGTGCATAAAGATTAATAATTGACATTGCATCATATTGAGTGTATTCCTTAACAAATATGAAGTGACCATCCTCATCTTTCTTTACTTTTGTTGGTTTAAAGCCTAGTGTATCTGCAAATAAAATTACCACCCCTGCTTTTTTCTGATTTCCGTTTGCCTGGATTACAGATGCCCATCCCTTCACCCTGAGCCTATATTTATCTTTTAAGGTAAGATGAGATTCTTGTATTCAGCAGATATCTGGCCTGAGTTTTTGTATCCAATCAGCCAACCTGTGCCTCTTAAGAGGACAGTTTAAGCCGTTCACATTAATTGAGAGTATTGATAAGCCTGGTAGTATTTTGGGTGTCAAGTTTTTCAAAAGTCCAGTAGACATTTTGAATCTTTTCACCACTGTTGAAATTGGGTTTTGGTCAAGAATCTCAGAGTGAGTTTACTTTGGTGCTAGAGCATTGTGCTGGTCCTTATGGATGATGGGTCTGAGGATATCCTGAAGAGCTGGTTTAGTTATGGCAAATTTCTTCAACGTGTTTATGTCACTAAAGTATTTAACTTCTCCATCATAAATGAAGCTCAAATTAGCTGGATACAAATTGAAAGTTGTTTATTTTAGGAGATTGAAGGTTGATGACCATCCTCTTCTGGCTTGAAAAGTTTCAGCAGAGAGATCTTCAGTCATTCTAATATTCTTCCCCTTGTAGGTTATGATTTTCTTACATCTGGCTGCTTGCAGGATTTTCTCCTTCATATTAACTTTGGTGAAGTTAACTACAATGTGTCTAGAAGATGCTTTATTTAAGTTGAGTCATGTTGGGGTTCTGAAACTGTCTGCTATCTGAATTTCAGTATCTCTTGCCATGCTTGGGAAGTGCTCCTCAATTATCTCTTGGAGTAGAGTATCTGTGCCTTTTGGACCATCCTCTTTTCCTTCAGGGATTCCTGTGAAGCGAATGTTTGCTCTTTTGGAGTGGTCCTACAATTCTCTCAGGGAACGATCCATTTTTGTTTTCCACTTCTCTTCCTCTTTGAGTGTTTGGGAGCGTTCAAAAGCTTTGTCTTCAATGTCAAAGATCCTTTCTTCTGCCTGCTCCATTCTGTTACTGAGGGATTTCAGATCTTTGAGAGCTACAAGTTCTTGCCTCAAGGTGTCAAAATATTTGGTCATTTTGTCTTTGAATTCATTGAATTTTTGTGACAACTTTTGAATTGCTCCTTGAATTTCTAATTTCATCTTTACCTCCATTCTGTTAATCTTATTTGCAATCTAAATTCTATTTCTGATATTGCAGCCATTTGTTTATGAATGGGATCTTCTATTGTATCTTCTTCGTCATTTCTTGGGGGAGTTGATCTACTGTGATTATTCATGTTGCCAGAGTTTTTCCACTGATTCTGCCCCATGATGATTTTTCACTGTTTGGCTAGAAGAGCTGGCAAGGTAAAATTGAATTGAGGGTTCCTAGAGTTGTAATTAGCCAGCCCTTTACCAAAGAACTGGACTGGCAATTGAGGGTTTTCCCTTAGAGCTTTACAAAGGTCCCATTCAGAACTTCAGCCTGAAATTCTGGGGACCTGCTTGGTGTGGTGGGGCTAGATGGCACTGGCTGGTATTCAGCTAGTCTCTGTCCAATCCTAGTGAATCAGTGACTTTGGGCTGAAATCTCAGTTGTGGAGATATATAAGCAACTAAGACACCCCACCCACCCAATAGGTGACAACTAGAAGGGGAGAATCCCACACAACTACAACAACATGACCAGGGTAAAATCGTGATGGGTTCCTGGGTGATCAGCCCAGGTCAACAGTTCTAAACCTAGTGTCCTGGTCAACAGAAACACTGATCAGGTGGGAGAGTTCAAAAGGTCTTCAGCATAGAGGCAGTGGGGGTCCACTGGCATCTCAATTTGACCCCATTGGGAGGGACCATGGAGCAGCTACCACTGTCAGGGTAGCACTGCCACTGTCGGATTTGGTGTCACAGGTCTGGGGTACTGATGTGTCCAGGTCACAGGAGCTGGCAGGGAGCTGGAGGGCGTTGCCACTGACCTCAAGGGTCACAGGAGCCGGGCAAGGGACAGAGGGCGGAGCCTCTGACCCCTGACCTCCAGCTGTAGGAGTTGGTCAAGAAGCTCGAGGGGGGAGTTGCTGGCCTCAGGAGGTGACAGGGGTTGCAGGAGCTGGGGGGAGTCACCAGCTGTGGGCTGCAGGTCACAGGAGCCAGGCAGGGTTTTCTGCCCATGGGCTGTGGGTTGTAGAAGCCTGTGGGAGGGTCACAGGAGTGGAGTTGCAGGCAGTGGGCTGCATGGATCACAAGAGCCCTGCAGGGAGGTGAGCCACTCACCATGGGCTGCTGCCGGGGAGCCAGTGGCATTTGATAGTGCCGTCCTGAGCTATGCTCTTTCTAACACAGGGCAAGTCTCTCTCCTCTTGTGACTCCCACTTCTATTAAAGTTATAGTTTCAGTGCAACTGCCCCACAGCTCATGAGGTGCCCTGCCCTAGCAAAAATCTGCCAGCTCCAGATTTTGCAGGGAGTAGTCTTCCAGACTGCCAGGAGAGGGGGCAGGGGAGGACTGGGAGTTCAGGAAGGTAGGGAGGCTATTAGGTCAACTTTTGGCCCAGGCAAGAGACAGCCTGGGCTTGTAGTAGTATCTCTCCATGGAGGGAGTCCCATCCCTCAGTTGTTCTCTCCCCTTTGGTGAGACAAAATGTCCTCTGTTATCTACTCACCTCAAGCCGCTCTCCCAGGGGTAGGGGTGGAGAGGGGAAGGATTCCTGTCCTCTTTGGGATGGGTTTTGTACCTGAAATTTGTTTCATTAGAGTCCCAGCTTGTTGTAGCAGGGGTGATGCAAACCTATCGATCCTCTCTCTCAGCTCAGCTCTGGATCTTCTGCTTTATTGGGTTATTTCTGGCCATTATTTCTCCCTCTGGACGGGAGCCTCTGCTGAAAGAGGCTTGCCTCTCTTGCCTCCCTCCTTTTCCCCACTTTTTAATGAAAGACTGATTCTTTGATTTAAAAACCCAAGAACTCTTTTAGTCATGCTCCATGAATTTTTTTCTTTCTTTTTTTCAATATTTTAATGTATTCTAACAGCAAACTTATAAGAACAGCACAGAAGACAGATAATATTAAAAACATATACTTGTGTGCTAAACAACTCAGAAAAGTATAGTGAATGGATAGAATCTACTGTATGATAAAAATGCTACAAACACCATTTAGTTGCCATTAGTAAGAAATTTACTTGTTTTAAAAAAATCCAAGTGCTGGCATTGTCCAGAACAATTTAACAGGTTTATTTATAATTGTTATGAAGTTGAACTGGTGAAACTTATTCATAGAAACATTTTGACTCACATTAATGCTGCACATCCTGCATTCATATTAACAATTCACACACAAATGAAAATGGAAAAACTGCCAATATCTGATTTTCTGTCCCCTATTTTTTCAGTCACAATCATATACTTAAATATCTTTTGACCCCATGGGAAAAAAAAATCTAACGTTCAGAACTACCAATAACAGGAAGAAGATAATTTTTTTTCTGTTTGATAAGGAAATGTTTCTCATCACACTGGACTCTCAAGCACAATTCTCCACCCTATGTGACGTGCTACCTGGATGTCTTTTGGCATAATTGTTACACATTTGGCATGGAAAGCACACAGGTTGGTGTCTTCAAAAAGGCCAACCAGATAGGCCTCACTTGCCTCCTGCAAAGCACCAAAAGCTGTGCTCTGGAAGCGCAGATCTGTCATAAAGTCCTGAGCAATTTCTCGCACCAGTTGCTGTATTTCTCAGTGAATCAGGAGTTCAGTGGACTTGTAATAACGGCTAATCATGGAGTGCTTGTAGTGATGAGGTTTCTTCACCCCTCCCCTAGAGGGCATACTCTTACGGGCGGCTTTTGTACCCAGTTGCTTCCCAGGTGTTTTATCACCAGTGGATTTGTTTGTGGGCAGTCTATTTTGTAGAAGCCTCAGCATAAAGACCTCCTTACTTACCCTCCTCCTTCAGCTGTAGCTCGGTGAGCTAGAGGTGGTGCTGGGGTTAGAGAGCAGCTGCTGCATGGCATGGCTGTGAACACAATTTCCCATGAAGTGTTTTTCCCCTCTGACTGAATGCTCACTTGTGGTTTTCAACTAGTTTCGAGGATATTTAATGCTAATATTTATTGTGGTCTCTTTATGGCAGACACAGGGCTTGGCCCTGGGAACATGACAACATGATAGCGTTCAGTGAGTCCTGTACCAAACTATTATGTGTCACCCACATCTTCCTGTGTGCGAGGGGACTTATGAGTTGCCTTCATAGAAAAGGTTAGCTGAAGCTCCTATTCACATATTTTTTTTTAATGTAGGACATGTATAAATCTTTTGGTGGGAAGAGAGTATTTTCCTTTCCAACACCTATCAGGCTTACTTGGAAATGTTAGCTAGTTAAACTAATTAGCACCTAATAGCACCAGATTAAATGACTTGTTAGGGCAAGAATCTGGGAAATGGAATGATATATTCTTTAAGTCACAGTGAATTAGGAGTGTCCTTGACCTTGGGTGATATTCTGGTGGGTAGTGGAGAGGAGCTGTTGGGACCTCTGCAGGGGAGCTTCTGAAATGGGAAAGGCACTGAGAAGGTGTGTAGAGTCAAGAGCTGGTCTGTTCAATACTGAAGCCTCGAGCCACAGAGGCTGTTGAAAATGGGAAAGTGTGCAGTCTGAATTGAGATGTTCTGAAAGTGTAAACTTCACAACAGATTTGGAGACTTAATATGAAAAAATTTAAAATATAATAATTTTTCATATTGATTACATATTGACCTGATAATATTTTAGATGTATTGTGCTAGGTAAAATATGTCATTACAAATTAATCTCATCCGTTTCTTTTTAATTTTTTAATGTGGCTCTTATAAAATGTAAAGTTACATATATTGTTCATACTTATGGTTTGCATTACATTTATACCAGACGGCACTGGTCTAGAAGCTAAACGTTACCCATTCAGCTGTTTGTTGCTTCCACCCTCCTTCTTTCCTTTCCTTCCCCCCTTCCTTACTGAGCATCTTCTAGAGCCTGTGTTGGCCTCTGGGTTACAGAGAGAAGTTCCCTCTGGCAATTTCCAAGCTGGTGGTAAAGAAAGTTTTATAAACAAATGATTACACTACAGTGTGATAAGTACTTTCTTAGGCCAGACAATGGGAGTCTTCTGGGGAAGTCCTTGACTTGGGGCACTGGTGAGACTGGAGCTGAATTTCAGTTCTGCCTATAGTCACCTGCAGGAAGGGGCTGAGTCAAGGAGGTAGCTCCTGATCAAGTGGGTCTCTATCCTTACGCCTCTAATTACTTGTCAGAAGGCAGACTTCACATATGCTCCCAGGGAACAAGGATTCTTTTGGTCATTGTCAGGAGAGTGAGGAGAAGGGAAGGGGAACTTAAAAATTTGGGACTTTACAGTGCATAAAACACTTGCTTGGAATGTCACGTGTAACATTTTTTTCCTTCTCTTCATAGACCTTTGAATTGTGTATTGTCTCTAATTACAGGTAAGGAAACTGAGGCATGAAGACATTCAGAAACTTACACATCTCTTCTTAGAACTATCTTCAAAGAGGCACCAGATAATTGGGTACAGCTGGCTCACTGCAAATCCTCCACCATATGGAAAGTAGCTTGACAAATTGTGCTGTAGTATCCTCGTTCACAGCCACCTCAAATTCCTGGGCGCAAGTGATCCTCTTGCCTCAGCCTCCTGAGTAGCTGGGATTACTGGAGCCCACCAAAATACCTGGTGAGTTTTTCTATTTTTAGTGGAGACAAGGTCTTGCTCTTGCTCAGGCTGATCTCAAACTTCTGAGCTCAGGTGATCCACCTGCTTCAGCCTCCCGGAGTGCTAGGATTACAGGTTTGAGGCACCACACTGGGTTGAAAAATTGTCTTATTGATCATAAGACAATAAAATCATCTCATGCACAAAAGATATCTCATGGCTTTTAATATCCACGATTGATGAACATTTACAGTAATTTTCGTCAAATTTTCTTATTTATACAACTCTATCATGTGGTCAGATGTGTTAACATTAGCCCTGTGTTATTTTTTGGATCTGAGTTGGTTCCATCATGTTTCCTATTCATCTTTCCTGTGCAAGTTAACTGCTATTTTCATCTCTAGCATCTTTCAGTTGTGCTGTGTGTTTCAAATGACAGAATTCTCCAATTAATGGGAGCGAAGATCTCTCAAAGTTCTTCACCTGTTGTAGTTTACCATTTGTCTTTGTTGTGGATATTATTACTTCTCTCATATTTTCACTTCAAATATCTTATTGCTACCAATAATGAATATATATATATATATATATATATATATATATAATTATTATTATTTTTTTTTGTTTTGAGACAGAGTCTCACTCTGCCACCCTGGGTAGAGTGCTGTGGCATCACAGCTCACAACAACTTCACACTCTTGGGCTTAAGCAATTCTCTTGCCTCAGCCTCCCAAGTAGCTGGGACTATAGGCACCCATCACAATGCCTGGCTATTTTCTTGTTGCAGTTCTCGTTATTTAGCTGGCCTTGGCTGGGTTCGAACCTGCCACCCTTGGTGTATATGGCTGGCACTGTAACCACTGTGCTATGGGTACTGAGCCAATAATGAATATTTTCTAAGAATGTCAGGGTAAACCATGATTTTGGCTGCTGCAAATGACTGAAAATGCTTTTTTTTGATTAGTACTAAATTAATTGAGTGGGACTAGTTCCAGAAATAAGTCTAGGACATTTACTCACTATTTCCAACACCTGAAAAAGTCATCCTTCAGGAAAGGGTCTAGGAGTAGGGATGAAGTCATTTAACAGAAGCTTGTGATTTGGTATCTAGATCTTTCTCCATCTGTTCTGCCATCCTCACTGTTGGCTCAATCTCTGGCTGGCAGTAAAATGGCTGAAACAGTTTCAGACAGGGTTTACTTCCGTAAAGGACAACCCCTGCAGTTATTTCAACCTGTGTGCTGCGGCACACAGGTGTGTTGTGAGAGGATCTTAAGTGTGCCTTGAAAATTTTTAAGATTCTTAATTAAATTATTTTTGAAAGAAGTTTGATGCACAATATTTTCTTTTTTTTGCTCTTTTTTTGAGCAGCATAATTTAAGTGTGCCATGGAAGTTTAACTATAGGTTCAAGTGTGCCATGAGATTAAAAAAGGTTGAAAAACACTGTTCTAGGGTCTTCCAGTGACTTCCTTTTAAGAATAAGAGAAGCTATGGCAGACTTCTTGCATCTCATTGGCCATCACTAGGTTACATGCTGGTGCCTGAGCCAATCACTGTATTGGAGTACCCTTAGAGGGATGGCCTCTAGCTGGGATGAATTGTCCTCCCCTGAGGTACTAGGCTGTGGAAACTGTGCTTCTTCTATATAAGGAAGAAGGGAGAATTGGGTTTGGTAGTCAACCAACAGTGGCCCCTATAGAAAGCTAGCACAATTCAATGTGGTGCGTATGACAGGTGGTTATTTTGGTGGACTATGGGGATATAAAAAAATACTACCGGAAGTTATTGGTTATGAGGGTAGTTAAAACTTAATGAGTAGGAGAATATTACCTCTACCCTGAAGTTGCATAATTAAGAATATGGATATATATAGGACTGCTGTGTTGTTCTGCTGATGAACTCCTGCCTCCACAGGGGAAAACAGATGTTTAGAGTAGAGAGTTAGAAAAGAAGGGAGAAGAAATGAATCCAAGTTCTGCTGCATAATAATCAGGTGTTTCATCAACTTAGCTGCTTGAGTCCCTGGAGAGGAGGCGAGATGCTCTGAGTCAGATGTTTATATATAAGTAATAAATCAAAAATAAATTAGCCTTTTGCTACATCAAGTGGTCTGTGGTGGTGTTTAGTCACATCAGATTTCTTATTCACGTTAACAGTAGGAGCTAACAGGATGGATATAACAGATAGGACAGGATCCAGACCACACTCTCCCTTGGGAGTGGTGGGAAGTTCTGCAAATTTTTGATTATTCACAGCGGTGGATAAGAGCCAGCGCACAGCTAATCTAAACCGGCAGTCAAAAGGGTTTCTTCTCAGCAGCTTTACTGGTACATGAACCTGAGTGTGTCTGCTTTTTAGTTACTGAAAAGTCTGTCTTCAGAATTGAAAGTCTCTCCATTTCCTCACTCTGCTCTGCTGTTGTTCTTTGGACCTCTATTTCACTCAGACGGAATAAACTCCACGTCTTTGCATATGTTGCTCCTTCCTAGACTACCCTTTCCTGCCTGTTCAGCTGGTAAATCTATGCAAACTTATGTGAGGCTTTGGAAATCTTCCTCCACTAATGATTTCCTGCCACTGAAGTGACTGAAGTGTCCCATTGTCTTCAGAATTTCCCCAGCCTACAGAGAAGCTTCTCACCAGAAGGGCGACAAACCATTTCAGGTTGCCTGGGACCGGGCCAGGGAGGAAGGATGTCCAGGGATGTGTGTATTTTCAGTGCTAAAAGTCCAGGGATAACTGGGATGAGTTGGAAGTTCTAGAATAGTAGCCAGTTGGGAAAGAGGAGAAAAGAGTCAGAGGGGGTTGGGAAGGCAGAAGCCATGGGCTCTGGGAGGGTGACATGGTGACAAGGCTGTCACACACCACTCTCCCTCAAACTCTGGCATTCAGAGCCTGCTCCAGGCTTTGAAAGACAATGAATAAGAATAGTTCGGAGAGGGAGATGGTCAGCAAGGTGTTCTGCTTTACCTTTAAAATATGTTTGTTGAAAGGGTCACTGTTAAACAGAGGTGGTGACTGTTGGATTGTCGTGACCTCAGTCAGGCATTTGTGAGGCACTTACTGAGAGTTCTGCCTTGAAAACGATCACTTACTCCTGTCCATTCCTCCATTCGTTTATTCATTCTGCAGATTTTCACTGAGTGACTTCCACACCAGGAGCCAGCAGGTGTGAGGAGTCGTGGGAAGGGCCTTGTCCCCCTGGAGCGGAGTCACATCTTCTTCGTGGCTGGCGGGTTCCCTGGCAGTGGGCTCTCAGTGGACTTGCAGAGTGGTTCTGGTGGTCAAGTGGTCAGCAGAACCCTGGCAAGTTTGAAAAGTTCTTGCTACCACAAGTACTTTGAGCCACCCAGAAATGAGAATAGCTAATTACAATTCACGTCAGCTTGGTCTCGACTGTGAGAGGAGAAAAGCAGATCACCCTTTGGCTTAACTCCACAGCTCCTTTTCTTTTCTTTTCTTTCTTTCTTTTTTTTTTTTTTTTTTTTGAGACAGAGTCTTACTTTGTCACCGTTGGTAGAGTGCCGTGGTGTCACAGCTCACAGCAGCCTCAAACTCTTGGGCTCAAGTGATCCTCTTGCCTCTGTCTCCCAAGTAGATGGGACTGCAGGTGCCCACTGCAGTGCTCAACTATTTTTTAGAGATAGGATCTCACTCTTGCTCCGACTTGTCTTCAACTCCTGAACTCAGGCAGTCTACCCGCCTTGGCCTCCCAGAGCGCTCGGATTACAGGCGTGAACCACCGTGCCCAGATGCTTGACAGGATAACACCTGCTTGCACCCTCCTTAGTGCCACACGTGTGAATTTGCCCCTCCAGTTTCATCTTCACCATCACCTCCTGATGTGACCCTGCATAAGGGCCTCTCCTGTGAGCCCTCGTGGCTTCCTCTGCCTACTCCATGGTAGCGTTTATTACACAGGACTGGAATTATTTATTGGATTATCTGTCTTTGTTACTGGACTGTAGGCTCTGTGGAGGCAGAACTGTGCCCTGCTTACCACTGAGCAGGTGCCTAATAAATATTTGAATTATTGAAGGCAAGAATAAAATAACATTCCACTAAAACTATAGGAAGCACATATTCCCGGTTTTTTTTTGAGATCACTTGACATATTAGTCCTTCTCAAGAATGATATTCAAGACATTTATTACTCCTGAGCTAGACCATCAATTAGAATGGAGCTGGGCCCAGTGGTGCTAGATTAAGGAGCTAGAGGCCTCTGGCATGCCAGATGTTAACTCTTTAGTAGCTACATGGTAGGGGTCTCTAGAGAGGGGCCTGATGTCAAGGGTGGGGCATTCTGAACACTTAGTTACCAATTGGTACTGGGATATTTCAATATTTTAACAACTACAATGGTCATCTAGGTGCATTCAGGCCAAATTTTAGCCCTGGTCAGGTGTTTCCTCATTAAAATTAATGTTGTGGAGTTCATGTCTGGAAGAGAAAGTCTACATTTTAAATAGCCTCAGTTTCCTCTAGAGGGATGATCTGTGTAATCTTATCTATATGTTTGTTTATTCATGGGAAGACACCTTACGCAGGTTCCACACAAAGAAAAGAAACATTGATTTCATCTAAATGTCTCTACACTGAGTTCCAGGCTGATAGGGTTCACAGGGGCCCACCGATGGCTGTCCCTGCTGTGGCATTCAGTAAGCCCTCGTGCTTTGACAGAGGTGGAATGGATGGGGGTGGTGGCAATCATGCAGTGCTGGGGGCTGCGTGTCCACTGGACTGTTCTAAAGGATACTGACCCTTGTATAAGAAACAAATAACCACTGAGGTGATTTTTTTTTTCTGAAGCCCCCAAAGTGCCAAAATAAAGTGTGAAATCATTTAGAAATGAAGACACTTGGATATGTTCGAAACCTCTTTGTGTTTTCAAAGACTTTCAAATTTGTTTTCAAAGACTTTTTAATTTAGCCACAGGAAGATGGCTGGTATAGATCCGTGGGCCAATTTTGCTCAAGCACTGAATATAGAAAGGTGTTTAACTACAACTTGGATGCTAATGAGTGCAAATTTCAGCAACCTGCCATGTTTCCCCAGTGAAACTCTGATCTAAAAGAATTATACAAAGCTGTGTTTTCTTTCTAAGCATAAGGGATTTCCTGTGGAAAAAGGCAGAGTTCAGAAAGTGCAGGTTTGTGTTATAAGGCTGTTTTCTGCTGATTTTAATATGTGCTTTGAAAACACAAGGGTATTAGAAGAGAGAAGACCGTAAGAACCAAGTTATGTATTGAAAAGGCCCCGGTAGTGGCCTGTACAGTATAATCGGATGTATGACAATAAGAGATTGCAGAGATTACATTAGCAGCAAGAGAACGCTGGTCCTGATTAAGAGCTCACATCTAACAGCCAGGACACCTGAAATGGCTCAGTGAAAATAGAATCCCCAGAAGAATCTTTCAAAATAAGATAGGACAGAAGCCCAGAGGCATTTCCAGAAATTGCTAAAAGAATCCAGTAAAGAAAGTTCACAAGTAATAAAAGGACAGGGAATAGCTAAAGAAAAGGGGGAGATGGAAAGTGGTTTCTCATTAAAATAGAACTGGGCAAAAGACTTGAACAGAAACTTCTCTGAAGATGACAGATGAAGGGCCAAGAAACACATGAAAAAATGCTCATTGTTCTTAACATCAGAGAAATGCAAATTAAAACCACTCTGAGATATCACCTAACCCCCGTGAGAATAGCCCGCATCCCGGAATCCCAGAGCTGCAAAGGCTGGTATGGGTGTGGAGAGAAGGGAACACTTTTACACCAATGGTGGGATTGCAAACTAATACAGCCTCTATGGAAAGAAGTATGGAGAATCCTTAAGACCTTCCATTTGATCCTGCCATCCCATTGCTACGTATCTACACAGAAGAACAAAAATCATTTTATCACAAGGACATTTGCACTAGAACATTTATTGCAGCTCATTTATTCAACATTTATTGAAGCAACCTAAATGCCCATCAACCCATGAATGGATTAGTAAACTGTGGTATATATATATATATATATACATACCATGGAGTACTATTCAGCCGTAAAAAGATGGAGACTTTACATCTTTCATTTTTACCTGCACATTCTTCTTAGTAAAGTATCACAAGAATGGAAAAGCAAGCATCCGATCTACTCAATACTAATATGAAACTAATATAAAAACAACTACATGCCCACATGAGAGAAAAACACAAGTATATTCAAGTGGAGGAGGAGGAAGGGGGATTGGTGTGTTCTCACCTAATGTGTGTGTAAGGGTATACAGCACACCCCTGGATGAAGGGCTCAACTACAACTACCTTACCAGTGTGAACAATGTTAACCTAAACACTTGCACCCTCATATTGCTCTGAAATTAAAAAAAAAGTTGTGAAAAATTATACTATTGGATTTATTATTAACTTTTCCAAAGGAAATAATCTGACAGGCAGGCCAAGATTCATGCTCAAAGATGTTCATTATAATGTTGTTTATCATAACAAACCTGAAAACCACCTTTAAAATCAACAATGGGATTGCAGAGTGCCATGTGCCTGTATGATGCAGCTGTCATGCAGCTGTCAAACGATGCTCTTCAGAAGCTTTTGCTGCAGAGAGAAAACATTGTGACATGTGTACAGCTCAATTTCATCCTTGGAAACAAAAAACACCTCTTTGCTACAGGTTAATTCATAGTAACTTCGGTTTTTCTCTTTTCCTTCTGCCTATTTGAAATCAGAAGGCAGGCTTTATCATTCGTGGTCTTGAGATCCCAGCAGCAAGCAGAAGCAGAATGAAATCAGTTGAAAATATAACTGTTGCAATCGGAAAATGACAGAAATGTTATTTAAAAGATACTAGTAAAATCCCTACTTTAAAAATCATGGAAAACACATTCTGCAATGGCCTTTAGCCACATGGTGCCACTGATGGAGCCGGGGCCTGTGCAGCTGCTGTGGAACGTTCTGGGTTGTGGCTGCTGTTGCTGCTTTTGCAGAGGCCGGGAGGCAGGGCGAGGCTTCTGAAGACATGGAGGGATTAGGGACTATCCTCGTCCCTCCAGACTGTTCTCTAAGCATTATCACAACGTCAGTTAAGAACAAGTTTGTGTACTTGTGTACTCGATGTACTGGGGGAACCAAGCATGGCCAGTGCGGTTCCGATCATTCTATTCACCACTCCCACAGGAAAGATCTGTGGTACTTTGGGAATCACCCAGATCAGCTCAGTACAGGTTTAGGATTAAGTACATTTTGTCATGATCCTATTCTTTGAAAACTGGTAATTCATGTAGGATCTGAATCACAACTTACTCATTAGGATGGTGGTTTCCAAAATGTGCTTTTAAATAGAGGAACAGCCATTCTTCAAACCAAAGCTTACGTGAAGTAGGAGAAGTCCAGGGAATGAAGTTGAGTGCTGGGGCAGCCTGCTGGTGGAGTGCCTTCAGCAGTGGACTGCCTACCGCCTCTCCTCCATGACCTCTTCCCTGCCAGGAACAGCCCTGAGAACCTGCAGGGCTCTGCCAACACAATTAGAAGACCGCAGAATCTCACCATTTTCATGAGAATGAGCACTGTTCTAACCAAAAACAGAAAACAGAGATTCTACAGCTTATAATGGCCTGAGCTTATTTCACATTACATATTGCTGTGGCTCATGGGCGACAGAGGGGAGGGAAAGATAAGGGTGTCCCCCTCAACAGGGAAAGATCGGAGGTCCCAGGCCCCCACCTCGCCTCCGTGAAACCTCATCATTTACACTTTTCTGTGGACTATGAAGTCTCAGAATGAGATAACCCAGCTTTATGGAATGCAATATAAAATGAAATTTAACTTCAGATTTGGGCGGTGCCTGTGGCTCAGCGAGTAGGGCGCCAGCCCCATATACCAAGGGTGGCGGGTTCAAACCCGGCCCTGGCAAAAACAGAAAACTAGCCGGGCGCTGTGGCGGGCGCCTGTAGTCCCAGCTACTCGGGAGGCTGAGACAAGGGAATCGCCTAAGCCCAGGAGTTGGAGGATGCTGTGAGCTGTGTGACGCCACCACACTCTACTGAGGGCGATAAAGTGAAACTCTATCTCTCCAAAAAAAAAAAAAAATTTAACTTCAGATTTTAATATATTCTAGCGTCAACTGTACATTTGAGATAGGAGAAAGAAAAATGCTCTAACCATGCTGCCTCAAAAGATTTTTGAATTTTTTTTTGAGAGTTTTACTATGTTGCCCTCGGTAGAGTGCCATGGCATCACAGCTCACAGCAACCTCGAACTCTTGGGCTTAAGTGATTGTCTTGCCTCAGCCTCCAGAGTAGCTGGGATTACAGGTGCCTGCCACAATGCCCAGCTATTTTTTTGTTGTAGTTGTTTAGCTGGCCTGGGCCGAGTTCAAACCCGCCACCCTTGGTATATATATGTGTCTGGTATCCTAACCATTGTGCAAGGGCACCGAGCTGACTTTTGAATTTTAGGATTGATTTTGGCATGACAAATTTCTTCACCTCCTCTCTTTTTCCCAATTAAATCGAGTTTCTCCATGTTACTCCATATTCATTTATTGATGATGTGGCTTCAGTGTGTGGGTCTGATGGAGCCTGGTCCAGAGCCTTCCCCATCATTTAGCAGCTGTGTGAGGGAGCAGGCACCTAAGCTCTATGAGTCTCAGTTCCTTCTGCAAAGGGGGATAGCAAAAGCACTTATGTCAGAGGGTGGTTGTGAGCTGATCAAATGAGCTAACTGATACATCTGGATACCTATCACTGTGCCTGGTACATTGCAAATGTCCAATAACTATTACTTCTTCTTGTGATTTTTCACTTGTGAGCCTCCAAAACAGTGAGTTAAAAAAACACACACACATTACGGCTGCCTGTTAGAATCACTAAAAGGAATTTAAAAACATTGAATTACTGGTGGCCTAGGCTGATTGAATGAAAGCGTTTGGGCTGGGGCCCAGGCATTGGTAATTCAAAAAATTACCTCGAATATACAGCCAGGTCAACAGCTGCTGAGCTGAGATACACAGCTATGGATGAGAACGCCTGCCGATGGAGGAGCGTGTGTGGAGGTGTGGGCGGAGTAGAAGCCCGTGGGGCATCCACAAGGCTGCTCTGCTTTCCATGATGGACCCTGGAAGGAGCCGACGGTGATCTCAGGAACTGAATCAGGAAGAGGCATGGAGACAAGGAAGCCAATGATCAGACCATCAAGTTTCATGGCTCTAGATCAGGGGTCCTCAAACTACGGCCCGCGGGCCACATGCATTGGTGTGAATTGTATTTGTTCCCATTTTGTTTTTTACTTCAAGATACGTGCAGTGTGCATAGGAATTTGTTCATAGTCTATTTTTTTAAACTATTGTCCGACCCTCCAACGGTCTGAGGGACAGTGAATTGTCCCCCCGTTTAAAAAGTTTGAGGACGCCTGCTCTATCTTTTTCAAAGTGTTTTCTGATAATGGTTCAGTTCTCTCCACAACCCTGTGAAATACCTGGGTATGTGGAATGCTCAGCTAAAGAAAGGGGTTGGTCCACAAACAAAGTGAGTATTCGCTCACAGTCAAATAATACCTGGACGGCAGACTCGAACAACAGAATCCACAGGTGGTGCCAGGTGTTTTTCTAGGATTCCAGTGTGCCTCCTCTACCGGGTAGTTGTTTCCTACTGGCTTCTTAAGTAGGAGGGGCAGTTCTAGAGAACCTTCTGGTGTAGAATATTAAGACCCAGGAGTGTCTTTTTGATTCTTCCATAAATGGTATAAGGGCAAATAAATGAGGTACTATGACCCTCTGTATTGTTTTAGCCATCCCTGCTCTCAGAGCTTTGAAGAACAACCAAGCTGACATGGTCGGGAGGAATACAGTTTTGAACTTCATGTCAACCACAAGACTTGCTGTTACTGCTTTGACGCCTGGGCTTCTGGAATCTGAATAAAGTTTGTGAATGGGAGACAAATCTGTGACATGATGGATTCCAAGCTCCTTGTGTTGTATTCCGGGAAAAGATGATCAGATAATATGTGATGTTCTCAGTGTCCCATGTAACTTCTTTGAAGGACCTGTTCCAAAGTAAACTGTGGTTTGGTCCACAGTTTTCACTTTGTTTGTGAACCAAAACAAAACATTTACATACATATGTACCCACCCCATTCTCCTAAAGAACAATAACAAAAAATTGGATCCGGTTTTTAGATGCTCTGTGGTCCACTGTTTCTTTGACACTCTAGCATTGTTGGGTTAGCCCAGCACAAACCATCTAGTTTCCCTATGCTTTGGGATCTGTTGCAACATTAAATGTTGTAAGCAGATGAAGGATTTACAGGAATTGCCTAAATAGGCATCACATCTTGATTTGTGGTCTCACAATTGGTTATGGAGTTGTTCTGGATTCAAAGAAGCAAATGACCACAGCATCAGGATGTGGGTTGGTCTTTAAAGGGTGGATGCTCATTTAGATTCAGCCTTCTGGGAACTAACTTGTGTTGCATCATGAGAGAGACCATCAAGGTAGTTTTCTTTGTTTTTATTTTGAATGAGGTTTGGTTTAATAATTTATTCTGAGACTTCAAACTCCATGTGAAATTCCCCAGGACCTGAAATGGTGAAGGGCAAACTATTTAAAATTGTGTTGCAGTCATGGTTATTGAGAGAAATAGTGCCAGAAAACCTCCACGTGCCAGCCTTAGGCATTTACCCATGGGGATCTCAGAAACATTTAGGGAAATGTCAAGTTCGTGGCTTGCTCTCCGATCATGAACAAGGTAACTATCAATACAGTTTTGGAGCTTTGTTGTGAGAATAGATGGTTGTGCCCGGATAAGCCAAGAAGAAGGAAGACCACAGGACCCAATCAGTCACCCTGCCCTGCTGCTGTTCCTAGATGTGCAATGCTTCTTCCTGCCCAGGACCTTTGACTGGCCCTTCCCTCTGCCCCACCTGTCTTTCCTGATTACTTCCTAACCATCTGTGATGGGTCAAATGGTTGCTCCTAAAGATGCATTGAAGTCCTGATCCTCAATACCATAGAATGTGACTTTATGTGGAAATAGGGTCATTGCAGGTGTAACTAGTTACAGCTGGAGTGGGGTAAGCCCTTAATTTAATATGACTAAGGTCCCTATGAGAAGGCCACAAGGGACGCACAGGGAGAACACCGTCTGACAATAGAGGCAGAGATGGGAGGAATGCAATTCACAGGGCAAGGAACTCAAGGATCGTCAGCCGCTACCCGAAGCAAGGAATAAGTGAGCAAAGATTCTGCCTAGAGCCTCAGAGGGAATATTTGCAGTCCTGATATGTTAATTTTGGTCTTAGGCTCTAGAACTATGAGAAAATAAATTTCTGTTTTAAATTACCTACTTTGCAACGCTTTCTTATGGCAGCCCTTGGCCACCATAATACACCACCTCTCTGCCCTGAGTTCAAATGTCATCTTTTGGAGAAGTCTTCAGATCCTCTCACAGCCTAGAGACACCCTCCGTTACACGATCATCTACCATCTTTACTTTTTCTTCATAACCTTATGACATTTAGCAATTGCTGCTGTCTTTCCTATTAGACTATAAACTCTAAAGTCAGAGACTGTGTTCCTAGAACTCATTATTGCATTCCCAGCAACCAGGGCTATCCCTGCCACCAGCACCCACTCTCTAAATATTTGTTGAGTGAATCAGTTAATAGTGAGTAAATTATATTTACAAATTTATTTCTAACTTTCCTAAAGTGTCTGGAGGCTAACACTTTATGAACAGAAATTTTCTCATTAAAACATTTTATTTGAAAGAAGGGATTGCTTTCTTGGAAGCTTGAAATCTAGTCTTTTCATATTTAGTAATAATATTTTTCTACAAAGTGCTGAAAAAATATTTAGGCTTTCTTTTATATAAACAGTTCTCAAGATGGAAAGAGTTGAAAAACCCTTGTTTAAATTATTTGACATCTTCCTCTCCTCCCTCCTCCAAAAAATGCAATTCAGGACATTTTCTTGAATATCCTCCTCTTGACGGATTCACCACTTAAGGGAATAGCAGGACCATTCATTGAATATGAAATGAGTCAACAAGTTGTTGAAAGCATTTTCTTTTCTTTTTGCCCAGTGCCTTCCACCTTTCTTTGAAGCTGCTGATATAGATTGTAAAGTATCTTTCCAAAGCTTCATATTCCCTTTTGGCCAGGCATAATTGTTAGAGGGAACACTTAGAAGATGGAAAATATGATGCTTAATACATTCAAATGAGTGTTTCTCGTCACCTCTGGGTATCTAATCCAAAATGGTTACAAACATGGTTGTAACTCTTATTTTGGATGAGTTTTTAAAGCTTGGGAGAAAATCAGTCTTATTATTACATTGTCATATCTGGTTTTGGAAGAAAAAAATAGATATCCTCTTTATTCACTCGTGTGATCTCTATATGATTTTTGACCTTTCCAAAGGATGACAATTTGTCCATGGTGGAGAAATTTGAAAGGTTAGGCTCCGAAAGAGGAGGGCAGCTGTATTGAGAAGGAAGAGTTGGTCATTGAGCCCATCTGAGCTTCCACCCGTGAGGCTGAGCTAGTCTAGTCCTTAACTTACCCGAGTCTCAGTTTCTTCACTTGTCAAATGAAAATAATATTTCATGTCATTGCTAAGAAGATGACTTTTGACAGGATGTCAAATGCTTGTGAAATGCTTGACCACACATTAAGTGCTCCGTGGCTATGAATCAAATCAGAAGTTAATGAGATATAATTATACTGTACACTTTTGTAACATATTACCACATACAAAATACTTTGTAAACATTCTATTTCTAGAGATTTAAAATTACCAATTAAGCAAACTGGGCTAGGCCCTGAGCTGCTCAGATGAACAAGACGTATTTCCTGGTGCAAGGCGCTCCTGGTCTCATGGGACAGACGGGCGTATAAACAAACCATTTCAGTAGATTGTGCAGTAATAAAGCGTGGCTGAAGCATAATCACAGAGGACATGCAGGGACTGTTTATATGTCACATGTGCTGCATTTTACTTTGTATGCGTTAACCTATTAAATCCTATGACCATCCCATGAGGCTGGTCATGCAGTTGGTAGAGAAAAACTGAGACTGGACTGAAATCCAGGTATATGTCCAAGGACTGAGGCTCAATGACTGTCCTTGATTGATACTTCATAGGTGTCCAGTTTTTATTACTGGGTAACAACTTAATGACACAAAACAACGACCATTTATTATAATATGGCTTTTCGTAGGACATGCGTCTATAAAAGGGCAATGGCTTATTTCTGTTACATGACATCTGGGTCTCAGCTGGGCCTGCTGAAAGGTGGGGCTGACTCACCAGCTGAGGACTGGAGGACTAACTTACTCATCTGTCTAGTGGTGACGATGGCTGTCACCTGGGACCTCAGCTGGGGCCATCTGCCATACACCCACATGTGGCCTCTCCGTGTTCCTGGAGTCTGGGTTTAAACAGCAAGAATCCCAAACAGAACCAGAAGAAGCTGCCTAGCTTTTTTTATAACCTAATCACACAGGTTAGAAGTCACACAGTGTCATTTCTGCCAGTGTTCCAGCCACACTGCTGCCCCAGATTCAAGGAGTGGGAACATAAACCCCACTTCTTGATGAGAGGAGTGCCAAGCCGTAAGAAGAACATATGGGATGGGGAAATACATTCTGCTGCCATCCACCATTTAGTATGTTTCTCAAATGCTAAATACATCCCCCTCTTCTCCAAGGACCCCACGTCTCACCTCAACATGGCACCAGCTCGAAGTCCAGGATCTCGTCATTTAGGTCAGGTCCACGTAGCTCCTCTGCTGTGGTTCCTCTAAAGACCAGTGAACTAAAGAGACGAGTTATCCGCATTCCCCATTCCCTGCCCAATATACGATTATGGGATAGATAAGCTTGGATAACTGTATTAGTGCTCTCATTTGAAAAGCGAAAAGATGGGAAAAACACCATTTTTCAAGCTATTGTCACGGGTCCCAGTGATTTTGAAATCAAGCTGGGTATATGTTGTCAATTCCTTGATTAGGGCTCAGTCCTATTGCTTGGAAGTTTTCTCTTGGCTGTTGGTTCTATCCTCCGAGTTATCCTTCTTTTTCTATAAGAAGCTACTGGTGTTTGCCACTGAGCAGTTTTCTCAGCCAGTTTCCTGCTCATAGTAGTTTGAGGATCCAAGAATCCCTGTCCCCGTCTTGCTCTATCTCCAGCTTTTAAAGCCAAGGTTGATACAGTCTTAAAAAAAGTCTTTGTAGGTTTCTGGTGTATTTTTATAAACCTACTCCCTCCTCTAAAACCCATGTCAGAAAACTCTTGGTAATAAGTTCTCCCTACCTTGATTCCCCTGGGAACCCACTGTGGGACACTGCCCTTATGGGTTTTAGAAGCCACACTCTTTGACAGAGAGGATCTGGATGCCCTTAACATACATAGGAGGCCTTTTGCCTCTTTGAAAGATTCTTCTATAATATTTTAACAAAGGATCTTAGTGTCCCACTTTGGATTTGATCTTTGGCCTGAGTTCCTTTCTTAATTTAAGAAATGTTTGTTACTGGAGAGGCTGAGAATGAGAAACCATTTTATTTTTTAATCCAGTAAGACCCAACTTCTTTATATGCGACATTCTATTCCTTAACTCATTTCTTTCCTCACATTTTGTCATAGGAAGCAAGAATAACCCAGGTGCCGTTTTCAATTTCTGACTAGAAATCTCCTAGCCTAGATGACTGAATTTATTAGATACATTTCCTATTTTTTGTGTTATTGCAAATGGCAGTGTTGCTAAGCTTCGGTTTCTAGCTAACAAGGGTCTCCTTTCTTCCAGCTTTCAATAGTAGTTAAAAAAATGTTCCTTTAAGTTCTCACCCAGAGCCCCCTCAAAGCCTTGTAGATTTCCACCAACCCACCAGTCCCAAGCCAATGTTTACTATGTGAGGTTTTACTATGGCAGCACCCTACTTCTAGGTCTTGAAACCTATTTCAGATACTGTTGCTGTACTACAAACCACTCCAAACTTAGTGCATCAGGATTCTGAACATGCATAATAAAGAGAAGTTTTGGTTCCGTGATGTCTGGGGCCTCAGCTGGGGAGACTTGAAGATGAAGGATGAATTGATGGCTCATTTGAAGCCTTGTTTACTCATGAGCCTGGTAGTTGATGGTGGCTGTTGTGTGGTGCCTCAGCTAGAACTGTTAGACAGATTACCTACACATGGCCCCTTCCTGCGGCTACTTGGGCTTTGTTGCTGAGTTCTAAGAATGATTCCAAAGATAACCAGGGAGAAATGGCAACACCTTTTAAGATCTAGCTCTGCAAGGCATGTTGTGTCACATCTCTTCTGCTATAGTCACAAGCCTGGCCATACTGATGGACATGAAATGTAGATCCTGTCTTGAGGCAAAAGGTATCAAAGCCATCAAAGAATAGCCTGTGGATAGGAAATGCTATTGCAGTCACCTTGGAAAACATTTTCTGCCATGATCAGAAACCCAGGGATTATAAAGGATGAATACCGGAAGATTCTAGAAATGCTTCCAGAGGGAGATGATCCCTGCTGTGAGACTTGAAGATGAACTCGCCAAGAGTAAGTATCATCATGTTTCTCGTTCACTGGCAAGGGAAACAGAGTTATGAGCACAATCTCCTAAATTGTTATGGGGATAACATCCTGCTGTGATGACATTGAAGTGAAAGCACTCATTTATATACACAAGTGATATTGTGTTAGAAATGTTCACTTTATTTTATAGTCAAATCTCACACTAAATAAGTGCTTAATAATGATCTGTAAATGGTAAAAACAGTTACAGATTCAAGACACATAATTCAAATGAATCGCTAGCAGGGAGCCTACAAATAGGAGGAACTGATAAACAATAATGAAAAAATTCAAGTGGTGACATCCAATAAAAAGAATTTCATGGGAGAGAGAAAGGGATCTTAAGATCTGTCATGGTGAGGGAGAGGGGAAACGAGGGGAGTGGGTTGATAGAAGGAGGGTTAGTAGGGGCACCACACCTATGGAGCATATTGCAAGTACAAGTTGGATCTATCAGGTGTAGAACACAAATGTCTTAATGCTGTAATGGGGTAAATGAGGTGAAGGCTATGTTGATTAGTAGGATGTAAGCACTCCAATTTGTACAAAAAATCAACACATTGAATCCCACAATGGTATAAATGTATTCATGATCTATGTACAAATGACTTAATAAAAAAAATAAATAAAATGTGATCTCTGGATGCAAAAAAAAAAAAAAAAAAAAAAAAGATCTGTCCTGGTGAGATCCAAAGGGATTCCAGGCAGCACATCAAACGGCAGTATGATTTGGGGCTAAGTACAGCCAGAACCAGTCAACATCTGCTGGTATAGAGGTATGACATTGATTTTTTAAATAGTAGTGGGTCACTGTCCAGGTAGCACTGCTCTAGAGAAGGCTGTCTGTGCAATCGCTTTCCCTTTTCAAATAGTAGCCTGGTAGCAGATGGACGGCCATTTGGATCTCTAAATGCCCCTCCAAACTGCTGCCCTGTTAATGGAGCTTTGTACATGGTTGCACTAAACTCCACAAAGCCTTGTTTCATCTCTGTCCCCTCTACCACTCTAGCCTAGCTCGATGTTTATTTATTTATTTATTTATTTCACTTTTTCTTTTGTTTTTAGAGATAGGGTCTTGCTTTCTTACCCTGGCTAGAGTGCAGTGGCCCAATCATAGCTCACTGCAGCCTTGAACTCCTGGGCTCACGTGATCCTCTTGTCTCAGTCTCCTGGGGAGCAGGGAGACTATAGGTAACACCACCATACCTAGCTAATTTTTCTATCTTTTTGCAAGGATGGAGGTCTCACTATGGTGCTCAGGCTGGGCTCAAAGTCCTGGTCTCAAGTGGTCTTCCCTGGTTGGTCTCCCAAAGTGCTGGAAATATAGACATGAGCCACTGTGCCTGGCCTATTTTTCATTGAATTTAGTTTTATAGACAGCTCTAGCATTCACTTTGTTCAAAAAAATCAGGATGTGTTTAGGCAATGAAATGCTTCCTCCCATGATGTCACCATTCTTTTTATAGGTAACCCCTGTTCTGAGATTCTCGTCTTATTTTTTTAATTTTACTACATCTCCTCTCTATCCCCCCATCATACCATGGAGAATTTTTATGTAGGAATGTACATAATGCAGGCACCCATTCTTAAACCGTATTTCACAGGAAGTATTGGATAGAATATAGATATTGGGATTAGGACTAACATGGGTTTGAAACCCACTTTTTCCATTTAATTATCATTGTAACTTGCTAATTCCTTGATATTTAGAGCCAATTTCCCCTTTGAAAGTGTTGATAATAATACCTGGCAGGTTTGTGGTGAGGTTATCTGCCTATCATCATTTTGTCACCCCAGCTTAGAATGACAGTGGAGGCTTTTCAGTGCTCCCACAATCATCAGGATCTGATTCTGGAAGGACTTAAGGCTTCCTTCCAAAATGGCCTCTCTATTCTGGTAGGTAAATAAAGCCCTACAAGCTTCAGTAATGCTGTGATAAATACCACTTGTGTAGCTATTTGGTGCATCATTACTGTGTAGCATTGTTACTTAAAGGTAACAGTGAAAAATACCAGGTCTTAGATGAAAGCTGTGTGCTGGGTTGCATGCACCCACTGCTGTTGTAGAGTGCATCTTTAGTAGACTGCATCCTTAGTCCTAGCTCCTCTCCTTTTCCCGTATCCACGCCATCTGTTTTGCGACTTTGTAGCTCCCCCTACGAAAGGGATGGAAGGATATTTCTCTGCCCCATGACTTTGGATTGGGCCATTTGACTTACCTGCTCAATAGAAAGAGGTGGAAGTAAAGCACATTTCTGAGCCTTGTTTTTAAGAGGCTGTGGCTGTTTTCACTTTCCTTTTTATCCTCAGTGATTGCTGTGAGGAAGGCACATTTGACTTAGCATTCTGGTCCTAAAGGAAGGATGAGAGATACATGGGGCTGACCCAACCCAGCTGAGCCAGGCCAATCCGACCACTCTCACTGGGCCCACCCTGGATCAGCTGACCTCCAGATGACCCATAGAGTTGTAAGTCAAATAAATTCTTGCTATCAAACACCAAGGTATTGTGGTTGTTTGTTACACAGAAATAGCAAACCAATGCAACTACACTTCACCAAATGCTTGAAACTGTTGAAAAATAACCGAAAATGCAGAAAAAGCCACAACTAGTTGTGCACCAATTTATCATGGGCAGGGTAAGGTCAGGGCAATTAAGAAATGAAATGGGTGGTGTCCTTACAGTGTAGCCAAGCAGGGATGGAGAGGGCATGAATAGTGTCTGCAAGTATTTGAAGCTCAGATATTAGGGATGAGGTAAATAGTTTACTGAGCTCCGAGAGGAAACACTTAGGAGAAAAATGCATCAGTTCTGAGACAACAAAAGCTTCCTAAGTTGGGGCAGGAAAACATCTTCATGATGACATCTGTCTTATTCTTTTTCTTGCCGAGGCAACAGGAACACCTTGAGAAGATACTTTGAGATTTGACTGAACAAGAGAATAGAAACATACTGTGGAAATCACCTCTGGCCAACTGGACTGCATCTAGAATCCTCAGGCCAGCAAAAGTGAGCGTCCAGATGGGCATCTATGTGTCCTGTCTGCAGTGAGCTTCCTGGTGTCTAGTTATAGCAGCTTGCATGTTAGACAACTTACCAGAGGATTGAAAAACTCTTCTTTTTTTTTGAGACAGAGTCTCACTATGTTGCCCTCAGTAGAGTGCTGTAGTGTCACAGCTTACAGCAATCTCAAACTCTTGGGCTTAAGTGATTCTCTTGCCTCAGCCTCCCAAGTAATTGACACTACAGGCCCCCGCCACAATGCGTGGCTATTGTTTTGTTGTTGCAGTTGTCACTGTTGTTTCCGTGGCCCAGGCTGGGTTCGAACCCTCCAGCCTGGGTGTATGTGGCTGGTGCCGTAACCACTGTGCTACAGGCGCCAAGCCCAGGACACTCTTCTTTAAAATTAGACATAAAGCACAAGCAGACCTGACCAGGAGTCTGGGTTAAAGGGCTTTGGGTCAGAAAGGAATTGGAGCGAAGTCAGGTTGGGCTTTGAGAAGATGGCACAGAGGCTGGGCTGCCCTCAGATCACGGAGGGGCCATTCCAGGCAGAGGTCTCACTGCTGTTGTGACTAAGTGCTCAGGAAGGCTGGTAAATACTGCGCTGGCTGAGAGTTGTTGTTCTTAATGTAGCAGCAAGATGGAACATTTCAGGGGAAAGTAACTCCAAAAGAAGTTCCTGTTCCCTGGATAAATACAGGCTTCCCACACTCTGAACAGCCATTCCAATTTCTTCCTCAGGAAACACATTTTATTCTAAAAGGCCCATTTAGAAGTCTTTCTTGCAATTTGGAGAATCAAATAGTCTGTTGGTTATAAAGGACTGAATTTTATGGGAACGTTGCTGAGTTCTCCTGGTGGGAAGGAATTCACGAGGGGATGGGGCAGCACAGTGTACCTTCTTGCCATTAGCAGAGGAGGAAATGTTCTGTCTTTGGTTTTGACAAGGGCTGGGGCTGTGTGCATGACTTCTCTTGGCATTAGGAATAATCTGCCTCATAATGTTTTACACAGAATTTGAATTGGATTTTGCTGGTTTCTCACAGATGAATTTCTTCCAGTGTTTGCAAGCACAGAGCCGTGAGGCTGGCCCCAGCCTTCTTTCTAAGGTTGTTTTAATTAAAGCAACTGCATTCGGTGATCTTGTTTTGGATTACATTGTCTTGGCTTTGTAGGTTAATACAAGCAAATAGAGCACACAGAAAGTAGATAGAGCACTCTCAATCCTAGCTGTAAATATTTTAGTAATAGCACAGAAAGACCAAGTTATAGGTCAATTGGTGATGGTTGTGGGATGTAGATTTCCATACGTGTGAAAGCTTTTCCTACGTGGGTGATAGGAAGCTCTCCTATGTTTGTACAGATGGGACATACTTTAACTTTCCATTCACATTTTTAATAAGCAAGTTGATTTTTAAAACGACTAATTCAAAGTCACACAATAGCTACAAGAATTGGAAAGTTCTGAGACTAGAAAAAATATCCTTATCACAAAAGTGATATGATAGAAATTTTAGACTCAGATCAGCAGAGGAAGAAAATTGAAATTGTCTATTATCTCCCCCTTCCTCGACAATCAGTTATGAAGAGTTCCAGAAAGGCCCATATGGCAGGTCGGTCCTGTGTCCCTGTGTCTTTGTCTCTCTTGGCAGGAGAGAAGAGGGAGCCCCAGAATTCTCTGCATCCTTTCTAGGCAATGCTGATAGTTCTAACACCACCCCTGCCTTGAGACATCAGGAGGAAAAATCCTGGAGTCAGTTTACCTGCACCTTCCTGGTCATCCTCACTCCTCTGGACACTAACGCCCCTGATGCTCTGGGCATCCTCTCCTCTGACCTCATGTCCCAGCCACTTATACCCCAGATTCTCAAATCTGTTATACTATGTCCTCCGGAACTCATGTCCATTACTGACCTAGTGTAACCAGCCTCTTCTCTGAAATTTCCTTCATCCTGTTGCTCTAACAACTGAAGCCTGGGGCTCTGTGACCCCATCTGGTATAGTGCGGCTCTCTCTCTATACCCGTCATACCACTGGGCCTACAGACAGGTTTGGGGCCCTTCTTGTTCTTCATTGCCCCTTCCAGGTCATTCTCTTTGTCTTCTCCCTGAAGACCCTAGGTGTGAACCTCAAGCAGACTGTAGGACCTGTGATTTCTCCCACTGCAGAGGTCTTCCAATCCCTCCCTCTCTTGCTTTCTCATTCCCTGAAGGACGCACGTGTCACATTTTCCATGAGGATGTTAACCCCTCTTGCTGTGAGCCTGGGAGGATTTTAGTATCCACGTAAGTGACCGTGCGAGCACCCTTGCTTGTCAGGTCCTTGATTTCCTCTCCTCCAATGATCTTGTCCTCCACTCTATCTCAGCCTCCACTTCCGGGTCATTCCCCAGATCTTGCCATTACCAGTGACCCTGCCACGTCCACAGTATCAGTTGTAAGCATGCTACTCTCCTGTCCTCTCTCTGAAGCTTACTTTTTCTAAGATTTCAGTGATGAAAGCCCTTCGTCACTGACAACACGCATGACCTCTCAATCCCTCACGTCCACATGTCCGTCTTTACTTAGATGTTCCAGTTATATCACTCCCTTGCATATGCTCTTAATTTCTTTTCTTTTTTTCCTTTTATCGTATTCTCTTGGCAAATTCTTGTTTAAATTCAACTGTGCTGATTCTGTGTCTATTCAACTGAGCACAGCTGGGGACGGACTCTCATGGTCATGCCAACTGGAGACCTCTAAACTTCATGGTCCCTAAGCTCAAGTTGGCCTTTATGGCTGCCTGGCAATCTCATTACATTTTCCAACTCTGTTTATACTCCACTCCCCTGGTTAGTGATTTCACATCTTTTTCTTTCTTTTAAAACCTTCTCTCCTATCTTTACTGTAAGAGAGAGATTTGCTGCTTATCCGAGAAAATAGAAGCAGGTAGATGGCAATGTTCACATGTGGCCACCCCACATCTACTCCCTGAGCTGCATCCCGGTCCATGTACTCAGCCTGCCCTCTTCTGTGGGTGAATCGTCTATCTCCACTTATGGGCAGCACTCCCACTTTTCCACAAGTTCCCCTCCTGTCTCAGCTACTCAGGAACACGGCAATTTGTGCAAGGGGGTGTGTGTATATTTGTCTGTCTATACGTATTACACAATTTTCGATTGAATGTATTACAAAATTCATGGGCCCAGGTAAAGTATAGTGATTTACTGATGAAGGTTTGGGATAATGGGCTGAGGAAATGTTCTTCTGTATTTATTTATTATGCCATCAGTGGAAGGGAAGATTCTTCGTAGTGTCCGGGTAACCCCTCTCTCTTCCTGCTCACATGTGGGGACCACCTCTTTGTGTTCTTTGCTGCCCAGTGTGATGTTTCTGACTAATTTCACACCTCCTATCACAAGAAAAGATAGTGTGGCTGGAATAACTTTGCCATGGCTCTTCAGACCCCGTTTGTATTAAAGCAGTATTGATCTTGCTGCTGCATTTCCCGGATACCATTATTTAATGGTGGTTATCTTATCACCGGCGATACTGCACTGTCCATTATGCTGCCTGTGAATGGTCTGTCCAATGGCTCCCTCAAAGGTTATTACCTTTGAGCTTCACTGCTCACCACCACAAATGCAAGTCTCAACCAGAGCATGCAGGAAAATGTGTTTTCTGGTCATGTTAAATAAACCATGCAAAGGTTTATTGTATGACTATAAAACAACACAATCTTTGGGCTGTAATCTCTGCATTGTTGGGATGTGATCTCTTTCAATGTTGACCTACTCTGGCCTTATATACACTGCCACCAAGGAGGAAGGGTAGGAGAGGGGCCCATGAATGGAATGAGAAGAGTGGTTCCATTCATCCCAGGAAAACCCACTGTCCTTCCCTCTGGCTTAAGATCAACATGGGAGAGCATGACATCACCATATCAGTTTGACACCAGAGAGGACATCGGTTGGAAGGCCTTTCTTGTGCTGTAAAGCAATGGTCTCAAAAAGTCCTTAGAGGACAGTGGCAGGTTCCCTCTGGAGGAGTGCCTGGTACATGGGGTGGAACTCGTAGAGAGGATGGTTGACTGGTCTAAAGAAAACCTGGTGTGGAACCAGAGGTGGCATTGCATTTAGAACACAGATGAGTGAACATCGTCACACGGTGTGTGTCACCCAAGCATTGGTGGTAGACTATTGGTAGCTCTAAAGCTTCAATGCATCTTGTGGACTATGTGACTCTGAGGGAGTCCCAGAATTCTCCAGAAATACTGCATGGCAGGTCGGCCCCGCCTCCCTGCATCTGTATCTCTCTTGGCAGGAGAGAAGAGGGAGCCCCAGAATTCTCTGCATAAAGTTCTCTGGATTTCATCAAAGCCACAGCAGCACGTATCCACCATTACCGTTCATAAGACAAGACTCTCAGCACTCTCAAAATCCCTGTGCTTCACCTCTTCCTCCCTCCCCTCACTCCCACCTGACCTGGACAATCACTGATCTTTTACTCTGTCTATAGCTATGCTTTTTCCAGAATGTCACAGAATTGGAATCAAACGTAGGTGTCCCTTCCAGACCGGCTTCTTTGGCTTTGCCATATGTGGTGCAGTAATTTGTGTTTAGGGTGGGTCTGGCTTGCCGGAGGGCTGTCTCCATGTTCCTGTCCCACTCCCTGCTTTTGGCCTTCCCCGTGTGCCTGTGCCCAGGACGGCTTCTCTCTTGGCCCTCCCCGACACGCAGGCTCTGGTGGCCGTGTTGTGGGGAGGGCTCCCTGCCTCTCTGGCCCAGTCTTTCCCGCAGGCCCTTTCTCCCTGCTTCTTTATGGCGGGGCTCTCCGAGCGATCTGGAGCTGCCGCCCTCGCACCTCTGGTGGGTCTGGGGCAGAGAGTGTTTCTTGCTACTCCCCGGAGTTGGAGACCGAGAAGACCGGGGGCCCTGGATGTTCTCCGGGCCCTTCTCTAGGGGTCGGACCTTTTCTTTGCCCTTCCCCCATCTACAGTGTGTCTGTATTTGTGTCCGGGGGGCACCAGGAGTTCCTGTTCTTCCTCCACGGGCTTGCAGCTTTCGTTTAGTCCTCCCCCACAAAGGGAGGTCTCCTCTCTGCCCTGACCTGCCTCCAGTCTTTTCTGTGACCACCTGGTTGGGATCTGCCAGGAAGAGCCTGCCAGGAGGGTGGACGGCCTTTGTGACTGCTGCTACCAGGGGGTCTCTACACTCACTGTAGCTGACATTTGCCTGTTAGTGCTTTAGTAAAGGTTTTATCTGAATTCTTTTCATCTTTTGTATGAAGCCTGACATCTCTTTCTCCCACCCTCTGCTCACGTCAGCCAGGCTGTCTCTTTGGAGGGACTGGGCTTCCTTTAGATTTCACACTACTTGGCTGCTCCGAAAGCTCAGATCTTTCATGGGTTCAAAAATATCATTTTTAAAAAGTTATCTGGAGTTTTCATGTTGTTGGAGTGAAAGCAATGCTGTTTCCAGCTCCTTCCATCCCGGGCATAAGCCGAACACATGAAAGGGGGCCGTTGTGTACAGTGCTATTGAAGGTGTTTTATGCTTAACAATTAGATGTATTTTTTTCTACTAGCTCATCAACTTGTAAACTTCCCTCATATCTATCTAAGTGGTTGATGGGCCCTTTGAGGGCCACGAAAAGAAAATTTGACTTCTCTTATTTCTCAGGGCATTGGTTACACTATGTTATTGGCTAAAATTCAATCTTTCACTATCCAGTTTAAACCTCCTTCTTCATTGTCTTTTATTCTTAATTAGAAAAGCTTGAGAAACTTCTACTCACCTCTGCACTCGGTAGAGTAGTGTCCTTCAAAAGCTTGTGCCTGCTCATAACCTATGAATGTGACCTTATTTGGAAACAGTGCCACTGTACACAATGGCACTGCTGATGGGTTCAAGTTAAGATGGGGTCATACTGGATTAGGGCAGGATCTAAATCCTACATGGCTGATGTCCTGGTAAGAGAGGGAAATTTGGACACAGAGATAGAGACACACAGCGAGAAGGCCATGTGAAGATGGGGCCAGAGATTGGTGTTAAGCTGCCACCAGCCAAGGAACAACTGTCCATGGCTGGCGACCACTGGGAGGGGGGAGAGGCAAGGAAGGATTGTAGCCAGAGTCTCAGTGGGAACGTGGCTCTGCTGACCCTTCAGTTTCAGACTTCCAGCCTTCGGGAGGGTGAGAACGTAAACTTCGGTTCATTTAAGCCATCCAGTTTGTGATAATGTGGCATAGTAGCCCTGGGAAATGAATACAACCCCCGCGTATTCGCATCATCTAATTCTCTGCCTCTGGAACAGAGTGAAAAGCTCTTCAGATTTTTGCTTCAATTCCTTCATCCCTTCTTCACAGCCTTTGTTTTGGAATTGTTCAGTGTATATGTGAGTTTGTGGATTCTCTGGTCAGAAAAACCTCTTGAAAAAAGCTTTAAAGCAAAGCAGTTCCTATAGTACAGTCTGAGAGAACTGGACACGTGGAAAAATGTCTGAGGCATTCTGGAAGACGAGCACATTTGGAGCTAGGGACCGATGTAGCTTCCAAAAGAGCTAATGTAACTTCATCCTCAATACTAACTCACCAGAGAAATCTCTCAAATCCAGGGCAACAGCTGTGGTCTCTGGGAAGGCTGTCTAAGAAGAGCCATTTCAGCTTAGTGTGGTAAGTTCCACTCGCCATTACGATGCGCTCTTGTGGTGATAGGATGGGAACCGGTCCCCTTTGGAGAGAGATGGAAATGGCCCCCCGGAAGCCCCCCAATACTGCCCATTTACTCTGCTGATCAGACAGTCTTTCCCCTCACATCTCTACCTGCTGGGACTGGAATGAACAGAACCTTTCACCGGGCTCTGCCGAATAGGCGATCACTTCCGCACTCTAAAGAACGAGCAGAAAATGCCTCAGAGATCTGGCCCACTTCCTTTGGCCTGTCTCATGTCCCAACATGTTTTTTGCCTTCACAAAAAATAGATTTTTTATTGGCACATTTCTCTTCCCTCTCTCTCTTTCCTGGATTCTTCTTTGACTTATTCCTTCTCTGTCCTGCTCTTTGATTTCCTTTTTTGCCTCTTGCGTTGCTTTCTGAATGGCCTTAGGGGTATCCCCACTTGGGGCGCTGATTGACTGACCCTGCACACCCGTGTGGCCTCACAGGCTTGCCCTGGGTGAGGGGCGTCTTTCTCACAGGAGCCATAATCCTCCTCCCACAAACTGCACAAACCACAGCTCCCCATTCTATTTCCTTTCTGGGTTGAATCAGGTCAGAGGTGCCTCATGTATGTGGAGTGAGTTGTTGCCTTGCCCAAGAAATTTCAGTTTTGATTGGACCCAGACTTTCTGGGCTTTCTAACAGGAAACAGCCTGGACTGCATTCTCAGGCTTCTTGACCAAGAAATCTGAAGGATTCCAGGGGCTGAAGATATGGGCCTAATCTAAGAAGAAGGACTTCTGCAGGGATATAATGTTAAGTTCTGGAGCAGGAGTCAAAACATCTGCTACATGAATTCAGGTGACTTGGTAGCACTGGGATCAAGGAAAAATAAAACTAAATCAGTCAATTGTAAATCAGTGTTGGGTAAAACTTTAGTGATATTAGAGGAAAAACTTTAGACACATTAAATTTCATGAAGTTTAATTGAGCAAAGAAAGATTCACAAATCAAGCAGCTCCCAGAACCAGAAGAGGTTTAGAGAACCTCACTCTTGGGGATGAGAGCAAGTGGCATTAATGGCAGAAAATGGAAGTGAGGCACAGAAATAGCTTGATTGGTTACAACTTGGCATTTGCCTTATTTGAATACAGTCTGATCAGTTGGCTGCCTGTGATTGACTGAGGCTTAGCTGCTATGATAGGCTGAGACTCAATTTGTTACAAAGTATGCTTTTAAATTAGGCTTTTAGCTATTGACATCCTAAGTTAGGTTGCAGTTTGTTAAGCGGGGACTCCAAGTGCAGAGGCATCCTGAGGGCAGATTTAGTTTAATTTAACAGCAACTTCCCTTATATGTTAATGTCCAGTTTAGGTTAGACCAGTGATTTTCAACCAGTGTGCTGTGAGAGGATCTTATGTGTGTTGCAAAAATTTTTAAAGATAATTAGTTAAAATATTTCCGAAAGAAGTTCCAAGCACAGTAAGTATGTTCTTTTTTAACTCCTTTTCTTGATCAATTTAAGTGTGCCATGATAGTTTAACTATAGGTGCAAGTGTCCCGTGAGATAAAAAAGGTTGATAAATACTGAGTTAGACTAATAGAAATAAGGCTAGGTGTGATCCATGGAAGCTGGAGTTCCTTATAAAGATGAGGATAAGGCGTTGCCTATGTGGTTGACAGATTGCAAAAATGTCTCCAAAGATTTATCCTCCTCCCTGTTTCCACACACTTTGCAATTTGACCATGCAGCTCTTTCCATAGGAGGTGAAGTCTAGGTCTCCACCCCTTGAATCAGGCCTTATGATTTACTTTGATGGGTATAGGATATGGCAGAAATGATGGTGCAGCAGTTCTGAGCCTAGGCTTCATGGGCGCTAACATGTTTTGACACTTTCCATTGGAATTATGCCTTTGCTATGTGAAAAAGCCCAGGCTAGCCTGCTGGATGATGAGAAACACATAACCTAGCATGCTGGTCACTCTAGTCAAGAGTCAGCCAACTGCCATACATGAGAGAGAACTATCTTAGACCAGCCCCCAGCTGAAATCACATATGGCTGTAAATGCATTTATTAATAGTAGCCCAGCCGAGATCATCAAAACCTGGCCTAGGACAAACAGAACCATCGAACTGACTTGTATGTAGACTCGCAAGCTATCATAATGGTTGTTTTTTTTTTAATTACTAAGTTTTAGATTGGTTTGTTACACAGCAATAGCTAGCAGATACTGCCTTAAAAGCATACCATATGAAGAGTTGTTAAAGCATCTAATGATATTGCCCTTGCAGAAGACAAGACTTGTGATAGCTCTGGAGACTGTGGGGTTCAGAGGCTCCAGAAAATCCTAAAAGTTAGAGGAGTCTGGTGGCTAGATGACAGAGCAAAGTAAAGTGGATGCCTGGGGAGTACCTGCACCCCTTGTTTAGGAGGAAAAAAGATGGTACTTCTACTAAATCCAGTCTCTCTAGAGAGACTCTATTCAACAAGGTAACATGCACAGGGGTGTTAAGACTCTAAATGAGAGGATCTCTGGTATGACCTTCTAGAAGATTAAACATTTCTTTTTTAGAGTTGTCTAGATATAACTTTTCTTAGATTGAGAGAATAAAAATAAGGAGGGGAAAGGGGGGATCCATTGAGGTCTTTAGAGTCTCTTAGGTAACAAACCTGTCCAGGTAATGAACAGGAGGCAAACGGGAGAGGCTATACCCATTAGGGTTTGTTAGAGCTTGCCAAAACACCAAAGTGCCTGTGCCTCTGGTGGACTCTATGTTTTTGTTTTTACTTTCGACAGGGTCTTGCTCTGTTGCCCAGGCTAGAGTGCAGAGTCCTCATTATAGCTTGCTATAATCTTGAACTCCTGGGCTCAAGTGATCCCATGATACGCTTGTATCAGCCTTCTGAGTAGCTGGGACTACAGTTGTCTGGCCCCGTGCCTGGCTGATCTTTGTATTCTTTGTAGACATGAGGTCTTGCTCCTGCTCAGGTTGGTCCTGAATTCCTGGTGTCCAGCGATCTTCCTGTCTCTACTGCCCAAAGTTCTAGGATTAAAGTCCTGAGCCTCAGCTTGGCGCCTGTGGCTCAACGGGCTAAGGCATCAGCCACGTACACCTCAGCAGACAGGTTCAAATCCAGCCTGAGCCGGCCAAACAACGATGACGGCTGCAACCAAAAGGTGGCCAGGCGTTGTGGCGGGCGCCTGTAGTCCCAGCTACTTGGGAGGTGGAGGCAGGAGACTCATTTGAGTCCAGGAATTGGAGGTTGCTGTGAGCTATGATGCCACAGCACTCTATCCAGGGTGACAGCTTGAGGCTCTGTCTCAAAAAAAAAAAACAAAAGAAGTCCTGAGCCTCCATGCCCAGCCGACAGTGCCTCTTCTGTAAGACCTGTCCCTGCCCTTTACTGTCCTTTCTTCTGGTCCTTAACTCTGGAGGGGCAGAGCCCACCTAGTATATGGAGGATGAGTGGTGGAAGGTACTAAGAGGTAAACACAGAATATGGCAGCCATGTCTTCCTCTCCCTGATTGCCTTCCACCCTGACCTTCAGATAGAGTCTGGAGCTTTGTATACATTGTGGGAATAGGCATCTGCTAAACTGAGACTACTTTTGTGACTAGAAGTGACTGGAGTACTTATAATTATCTAAGAGTTTGCAAATAAGATATAGGCCTGCTTAAGATCTCATCTATGGAGAGAGGAAGGACTAGCTATAACCTAGGCGTCTTACTTATTTGTTTATTCAATATACACAGATGTGTGTTTGTGTATAGTTCTATATTTTTTATTGTAATTATTTGACAATGTACTTTATCTTTTTTTTTTTTTTTTCCAAGAGACAGAGTCTCACTTTATTGCCCTCGGTAGAGTGCTGTGACATCACAGCTCACAGCAACCTCCAACTCCTGGGCTTAGGTGATTCACTTGCCTCAGCCTCCCAAGTAGCTGGGACTATAGGTGCCCGCCACAACGCCCGGCTATTTTGTTGTTGTTGTTGCAGTTTGGCCAGGGCCAGGTTTGAACCCGCCACCCTTGGTATATGGGGCCAGGGCCCTACCCACTCAGCCACAGGTGCCGCCCACGTGAAAATATACTTTATCTTTTTAAAGCAGTTTTAGGTTCACAGCAAAATCGAGTGGAAGGCATAGAGATTTCCCACTTCTCTTTGCCTGCACACAGGCGTAGGCTCCGCCATTTTCAATGTCTGTCACCTGGTGCTTCATTTGTTACAGTTGATGAACCTACCATGGTACTTCATTATCACCTTTCTAAATTCATACTTCATATTAGAGTTCGCTCTTTATGTTGTTGTTCTATGGGTCTGGACAAATATACAATGACTTGTATGCACCATTATGTAAGGTCTAGGATAGTTCATTGCCCTGAAAATCCTCTGTGCTCCTTCTATTCACGCCTCCCTCCTCCCAACCCCTGGCAAATTTAGCCTTTTCCAGGGGTCACATAGTTGGAATCACACAATATGCAGCCTTTTCACACTGGCTTCTTGCACTTAGTACTATGCATGGAAGGTGCCACTGTGTCTTTTCGTGGCTTGAGAACTCATTTGTTTTTAGTGCTGAATAATATCCCATTGTCTAGATCAGTGATTTTCCACTGGTATTCTGTGAGAGGATCTTAAGTGTGCTGTGAAAATTTTTAAAGATCATTAATTAAATTATTTTTGAAAGAAGTTCAAAGCACAGTAAGTATATTCTTTTTTTACTCTTTTCTTGATCAATATGATTTAACTGTGCTGTTGAAGTTTAACTCTACGTTCACGTGTGCTGTGAGATAAAAAAGATTGAAAAGTACTGGTCTAGATGTCCTATAGTTTATCCATTCACTGACTGAAAGACATCTTAATTCCTTCCAAATTTTGGCAATTATGAATAAAGCTGCTATAAACATCTGTGTGCGGGTTTTTTGTACGCAGAAGTTGTCAACTCCTTTGGGTAAATAACAAGAAGTGTGATCACTGGCTCATGTGGTAAGAGTGTGCTTAATTTTATAAAAACCTGCCAAATGGTCTTTCAAAGTGGCCAAATCATATTTTACATTTCCACCAGGAACAAGTAAAAGTTCCTGGTTTTCACATCCGCCCCAGCAGTTGGTGCTGTCTGTGTTCTGGGTTTCGACCATCGTAGCAGGAGTGAAGTAATATTTCATTGCTGTTTGAGCTGGTGTTTCCCTTAGGACATATGGTGCAAAGTGTCTTTCCATAGACTTATTTGCCATCTGTGTATCTTCTTTGGTGAGGTTCGTATTAAGGTGTTTGGCCTATTTTTTTTTAAATTAATTTTTATTAAAAACTCAATATTGTTGAGTTTTAAGAGTTCTTTGTATATTTTGGAAAACAGTTCTTTAGCAGATAAGACTTTTGCAAGTATTTTCTTCTAGCCTTGTATATTTGTTTTCTTTTTTTCTATGCATAGGTGAAACTGTGCTTAACTCTTACCATCATTTATTCAGATAAAATGTTATAGAGCTTGTGTTTGAACGTGTAAAGTCTTGTTGCACACCTTTGAGGAGCTCATTCGGATTATGACATTTTTGAATCTATCTCCTTTCCCCCGGTGTTTCCCCGGTGAACCCTGAGGCCACTTGTCACCAGGCACTGGGGAGAGGTAGAAAGTCCAGACCTTTCCTCCCATTTGGGATGAACACACGTCATTGTATATTTGTCCATACCACTTCCAGGTGAATTATATTTCTCTATTTAGAAATTCCCATTAAGAAAGTGTGAGGTTTATTTCATTTCTGACTCTCACCTTGGTATAATTTACAGCTTAATATCTGAGCTCTTTCACTATTTTTCTCAACAACAACAAAAAGCTAGTGGATGGTAACCAAGAAAACTAGCTTGCAAAATGTCATTTTCAATGCCTCCATCATTCAAGAGAACTTTAAAAGAGGGAAAGACACCCACGCAATATAAAAGCAGAGAAATGGATTTGTTTCTGATTTAAAGAACATGTTCCTGGGACAATGCATCATCTCTCTGTGGCAGTTTTCTGCCTGAGGTGATGCATAGAATTTGAAAAGGTTTATACCAAAAAAACAAAAACAAAAAACCCCCCAAACCCTAATACTTCCAGTTCACATGCTAGTAGTGGGGTTGTAATTTATTAGTGAAGCATAGTCATTGCAAGCAGTGGAAAGAACTTAAGCTTTGAATCAGACAGACCTGAGTTTGAATTTACTAGTTGTGATCCCATAAAATAGTATTTTAGACCCTTGGGGCTTCAGTTTTCTCTCTTGTAAAAGGGAGTTAAAAATCTGTCATGCAGGGTTCTTACAAGAATCAAATGAGATAATATGTGAAAAGTAACTAGCTGTGTGCCTGGCACATAGTAAGTGATGAATTAGAGATAATTTAAAAATCGTATCTAATAAAGTCCTGGGAGTTTTGGCAATTCTTTGACTTCAGCATGACCTTCAGCATATCATCAGCTCTCCAGGGATATCGGATTCCAGTTAAAGAAAGATAGAATTTGGGACTCCACTGCTATAGCTTCTGCATTTTAGATGATAACCTAGGCACAACATTGTGTGTGGCTGCTCTCATTTCTTAATTTGTCTACAACTATTGACTCATGATGAGTGAGAACACAGGAGAAATATACGTTGTAAGGGAAGAGTAAGAGAGGACAGGGAAGACTGGGATGCAAATAGCTCCTGGGCTGTACTTTGTATTTAATAAAATACTGTACCTGTGGATACTGCTGGATATAGAAGGGACATGGGCTTGGAATCTGATAGATGTGGGTTCAAATCCTGGCCTTGATGCATAAACCTTATGATAATTTCCTAATTACTCTGAGCTGAAGTAAAATATTCACTAGAAAATCTATCTTGTGTTGTTGTGAAGGTTAAATGGACTATTCTGTGTAAAGTTCCTGGTGCTCACAATCGGTGGCACAGTAATCGGCAACTCTTGAAAACAGCTTTGAATACTGCAGGGTCAGAGGGTGTAACTGGCCTGAGGCAGAGAATAAGAAAAGAATATAGGAGGGAGAAGAAAGGATAGGGGAGGGGAAGAAATGAAGGAAATAACGAGAACTATAAAGGAAAAAGATAATGATAAAAGGAAAACTTTCTGCAGGAGAGGAATAGAGGAAAAGAACTTTTAGCTGATGTCGTAACTTAAACAAGCTAACTTAGAGCTAGAAAAAAAATATGTGATCCCATGTTATTCTGAGCAACAATTTAAACTTATGTGGGATGAAAACACCTTAGATTCGCCGAAATCTAGTAACTTAGTATTCTCCAGCATGATAGAGTAAACATGTCGTTGACTTAAAGTATAAGCCTTCCAGAAATCTCTGTCAGCTTCTCAAAATGTTTCCTTTCCCCTTTCTCCTTTCCAAGATGGAGAAGCTGACACCTCATGAACAGGAGGTACCTGGGCCTTGGCTCTGGACCCTTGCGTTCTCCTCGGGAGAAGTCTCTTGATGCTGATGTTGTCTGTGGGTGGCAGCAGGTGGTCCCTGCCCCACCCTCTGTGGGATTAGCACCGCAGTCTGCACTCTTCCTGCTCTGCCTCCAGGCCCATCCCTGCTCTTTGAATCAACACATCCATCTACCCCTACCACCACTGGGCTTCCATTGTGGGAGTGGCCGAGTGGAAGTGGATTGCCCATTTGGGCCCTTCTATCTGCCGTTGGCTTTATTGTTACTCCTGAGCCAGCTAATCTCAGTGTCTGAGAGTATAATTTCTCCCAGGGGCGTCACCTTGTCCAGTCCATCTTGAGTTGAGATTCTGAGTCTTCCCTCAGGGAGTTTAGTAGTATATTTATATCTTAGTCTCATCTCTTCTAAATGGTTCTTAAAATATTTGGTCAGGGGCCCTCTTTATCCTCTTGAAATTGTTGAAACCCCAAAGAGCTCTTGTTGAAATGGATTGGTTTTTTTATTGATGTTAACTGTATTAGAAATTAAAACAAAAGTTATTAATTCATTAAAAGATATTACATACTGGGCGGTGTCTGTGGCTCAGTGGGTAGGGTGCCGGCCCCATATACCAAGGGTGGTGGGTTCAAACCCGGCCCCAGCCAAACTGCAACAAAAAAATAGTTGTGTGTTGTGGCGGGCACCTGTAGTCCCAGCTACTCGGGAGGCTGAGGTGAGAGAATCACCTAGGTGTAGGAGTTGGAGGTTGCTGTGAGCTGTGATGCTACAGTACTCTACAGAGGGTGATAAAGTGAGACTCTGTCTCTACAAAAAAAAAAGTCATTACATATTAACATAAATAACTTTTAAAATGAAGAATAACTTATATTTTCTAAAAAAAAGTTAGTTAGAAAAGTAGTTTTTTTCCTTTTACATTTTTTTGAAATCTCTTTTGTGTCTGCCTTCATAGAAGACAGTGTCGGTTTAGGCATTAAGCGTATATCTAATGGAAGACATATGCTTTCAGACTGTTGTGATACCATCTGTTGTGTAGACTGGAAAACTCCATTGTACTTTCCTGAAAAAAGTGAAAATGTGAAAAGCAATAATATCTTAGTAAGGGGGTGGTGCCTGTGGCTCAAAGGAGTAGGGTGCTGGCCCCATATACCAGAGGTGATGGGTTCAAACCCGGCTCCGGCCAAAAAAAAAAAAAGAAAAAAAAATCTGAGTAAGGATCATGAAAATAGCTTTGGCCTCATGGTGCCCCTGAGATGATCTTGGGACTCCCAGGAGAATCCATGTGTCACTAGAATTTTCTCTCTGTACCAGCAGAGGGCTTTCCACATCCCTTCCTAGGAGATGAGAACTGCCGTAAGGCACAGCCCCTCTGCCCTACTGGCATGCTCCCTTACCTTCCCAGGGCAAGAACAGCATCCACGCAAGAAGTTGGTGAGGAAGATTAATTGAAAGGAGAGAATGGCTGAAAGTGAAATGTTCTTAGGGAAGGGAGAAGCATCATGGTCCAGCCATTGCCTGGTGGGTGGGGCATCTGCGTGCTCCACTATGCCCCGCCTGCCTAGCAAATATTATGTTCTTTCAGCCACATTTATCACGCCTCTTAAATTCATGAGACCAGCTCACTTTCCTGATGATTGATTCACCGGTTTCTTTCTTCATCATCTTGGTTTGGGGAGCTAGGGCAGGAAAAGGTCTCTTGAGAATGATAGACAGGTATCACATACTGTTAGTCTCTAATAACCAAGATGTATAAACTAAGTCCAGGGTGATAAAGCTATATGATGTTTACTCACTGCCTTCATGTCAATTCTCCTTCCCTACAACATCATCAATCAATCAGATTGCTCTCGGAGTTCATTATGTTGCCATGGCAACATCTTCTTGCACAGTTAAAAATAAAACTTCGTTGTTCCTGCTGAAATTTGGAGAGAGCAAGAACTTAATTGCCTGGCAGTCCTCACCATGGGAAAACTGATACCTCGGCAAAGGCGATCCAGCCACTTTGTATCAGAGCGTGAAGATGAAATGCAACCACTGAGCTCTGTCTCTGTCTTTCAGATTAGTTCCCCTGAAAAAGTGAGGCTGTCCCTTCGCAGAGATACATTGATATTTTTTCACTGTAGACCCATTGAAGGATTCCTAGTTCCTAGGCTCCGGCGCCTTGACAGACATTGCTGCAGTCCAGCAAATCCAGGGGGAAGAAGGAAAAAAAAACCAGTGAGAAGACTGATTGGGAGTTTTCACTGCTTTTTGTGGAAACTCTAGATTGCTTAATATGCAAAAGGTTCCTGCAGAGATTTGGGCTTTCCCATAGGCAGAACCCGAGAAAAGGATTCAAGGCAAGTTGTTTATCTGAGAGGAAACAAGATTGTTTCTTGTGAAACAATCCATTTCAACAAGAACATCAGTGGAGGGGAAGGGGTTAGAAAATTAATACTGAGAAGAAAAGACAGCAAAGAAGGGTATATTAGTAACTCAGAAACTACTGTGGGTCACCAGGGCTTAATTCTGTAGTAAAACTCTTGAGAAGTGTGGTAAAACTTGCCTTTGTATTATCTATCCTACCTGAAGTGTAAGGGATTTGGAATATTTATACACGACTCCCCTAAGTCTTTGAGAGAAAGCTATTCCCAAGGGTGTTTCTTTTTCTGGTCTGCCACATTGGGGCAAAGCCGCTCTTTGGTTCTATAAAAAACCTGAAGGCACAGAGATGTGGATAAGATGTGTACAGGTGGGGCACTCTGAGAATTGCACCTTTGGGAAGGTGAAATTCTACCGAAACAAGCTTGTAAGAGTCTAGCAGCAACAATAGTGAATATGAAAACAATAAAAGAACAGAAAGTGTTTTAAATGTTGTTGTTTTATTAACGGTTAATTCGTATTTTTAAAATAGGTATTTTCCTACAGGATACCCGGTCTTTGGATGGCCATTTGAATTTTTACTATCATAAGATGGCTGCTTCATTCTCAACCATGCCTTTGGAACTTTAAGTCGTCGAATATGTGCATGTAGTCCCCAAATATCCTCATGTCATCCTACTCATGTGAACCACCTTCTTTAATTCTACTCTGTTAAAACTTCCCGGAGATGGTTCCTAAGTACAGTGCCTGTGAATAAAGTGATTGGAGTAACTTAAACAGGATTACCAGAGGAGGGATAGTAATGACTCGTATTTATTGAGTGCCTGCTGTATGCCAGGCACTGCACTAAGTGATCACCATAGATCATTTCATTTAAAACTCACAATCACTCCATGAGAGAGGTACCATAACTACTCCATTTTACAGAGGAGGAAATGAAGGCATAGAAACTTGTTCAAGCTCAAACGTTCAAGCAAGTTGAGGGACCAGGATTCAAATCCAGGCTGGCTATTCCCAGAAAACTCCTTTAGTCAATTTTATCATCTTTCTTTTCTTCCATTAGTTCTTCAAAATAAAATTGCTGTTTTGGGTTGATATTTTTCAATTTTGGATGGGCTCTACTATAAAAATGTCTTGGATTATCTAAGACTAACCATCCCTGGTCCTGGCCAGGCAACAGTGCTGCTTAAAATCAAGTATTCAAGAGACATTTACTATCATTCTTTTTCCCCCCCCATTGAGGAAAAACTAGTAACTTGCTCTTAATATTTCTCTTAGATCGAAGTTGTTTCTTTTGTGCTAGATGGTAAAAACTTGGGGGCTTTAATTGATTTCAGTTTTTCCAGGCCCCAAAGATGATAGTGCTTGAGAACAATTCTGCCTCTGGCTAAACATACTCCTGAAATCAGTCTGTTGGCGAGACAAAAGACACTTTCCATAGATAGAACAATATATTTTAATTTAAACTCTTTGGGTGCAAACAGAGTGACTTAGAACATTACCTTAGGTGATTCACCATTTATTTTAAGAGTTCATGTACACAAGAAACCAGGAAAAACTGAATAACCAGACAGGAAAGGGCAGGGCCCATGGAGTAGAAAGAGGCTGAATGATCTGAATTCTAGCGCTCGGAAGCTGACCTGGCTCTGCCCCCACTGCACATCAGTACTTTCTCCACCAGCTTTCTCATCTTCCCACCTCAAATCTTCTGTTTCTCTCTTTTTCTCTTTTTAACCTTTATTTTACACGTGGGGCAACATGAATTTTGGCTTCTATGCATGTCATGATCTTTCAACTGCTGTTTCCCCAGCAGATTGCTCCAATCTCAGGATTTCTTGGTTTACATGATGAAGGGAAATAATGAGAATGGACAAGTCTATGTTTTTAAGCCAAGCCATGTGGTGGGGTGCAGGATGTGCTACTCCCAAATGTGGCAGTTTGGTATTCAAGAAACAGCAGAGCAGGAAGGTCGCTCTCACCTTCCCCCACACTCCATAAAAGCACTCCATAAAACCCAGCTGACCTTCTTCTGATGTAGGTAAACCAAATTTCATTCCAAGATGCCCACCCTAGACTGGGAAGAAAGGAACTTCTTATCTCTGAAGACACACTGTGGACAAGGAGAACAATCTGAACAGACAGCTTGTTACTGCCAGATCATACCCTTCTGTTTTCCATTTTCCAATCATATGTCTCAACAACTGCCTACTCTTCATCAAATCTAAGCATAAAAATAAACAAGTTTCTCTATTTCTTTGGCTCTTCATTTCTGAAGGCTCTTGTGTCATGTAAAACTTACATTAGATGAATTTGCTTTTCTCTTGTTAATCTCTCTTTTATTATAGGGAACTCCTCCATGAATCTTGCCATAGGTGAAGAAAAGATGTTGCTTTTCTTCCCTAGTCACGTCATGGGCTCACTTGATCTATGGCTTATTGGCCTCTAAGTCAAGTGACGGTTCCAGACCGATTCCCTTCGCCATATGCATGGGGTGTGGGCCTATGGGTGGGGCAGATACCAAGACAGATCCACTGTGTTGCTCTTTGATTTTCAAACCCCAAACTTACCTTGCTCTTCACACTTCCATTACTGAAAGTACGGAGATCTAATTTCAGGCCCCGGGTGAGTGACAGGCTCACTTGAGAGAACTCAATCTTAAGTCATGTGTTAAAAGCACAGCCACAACATTTTATAGTTGGAAAGGTTGTCTCATAGAATTTTTAACCATCTAATCTAGATTTTTCAGGCTATTTCTCCTCATCAAATTATAGCCCTAGAAAATCATATACCTCAACTACATTAGTTTAGTTCTCTGGAGAATAGCCCTCATAAAATTATGATTTAATATTATACCCCAGAGGTTATAAGAAATGTTCACATGAAGAAAATGAATCTTTTGGTTTTTTTTTGAGACAGAGCCTCAAGCTGTCGTCCTGGTTAGAGTGCCGTGGCATCACAGCTCACAGCAACCTCCAACTCTTGGGCTTAAGTTATTCTCTTGCCTCGGCCTCTCAAGTAGCTGGGACTACAGGCACCTGTCACGATGCCCAGCTATTTTTTGGTTGTAGTTGTCATTGTTGTTTGGCAGGCCCGGGCTGGATTTGAACCCGCCAGTTCTGGTGTATGTGGCTGGTGCTTTAGCCATTTGAGCTACAGGTGCCGAGCCAAGAAAATGTATCTTTAAAATTGCTTTAAAAGTCACCTATTATTGTTGTTCAGGGTTCTTTTTATAAGGACTCATGCAATACATTTCTCTTAGCTTGTAGTGCCAAGGAAGAAACTTCTATTTTAGTGAGTGGGAATTATAATAGTCACTAAAATTCCTAAAAAGTATGAATCAAATTTAGGACTTAATTATAGTAATTGAGTAAATTGAGTAACTTGAGTAACTCTCCTTAGTTTGGTTTTCTGGTATAATAATATTCCTTCTCGTAAGTATATGCTTTTAGCATTTTATCTTATTTTAATGATTGAAAATATATGTGTCTGTTGTCAAAACCATGAGTACTTTTATTTTTTATAGATTATTTTTATTATTTATTTATTTATTTATTTATTTTTTGAGACAGAGCCTCAAGCTGTCACCCTGGATAGAGTGCCATGGCATCATCATAGCTCACAGCAACCTCCAATTCTGGGCTCAAGTGAGTCTCCTGCCTCTGCCTCCCAAGTAGCTGGGACCACAGGCGCCCGCCACAACGTCCGGCCATTTATTTTTTGGTTGCAGCCGTCATTGTTGTTTGGCGGGCTGGGCTGGATTCGAACCCGCCAGCTCAGGTGTACATGGCTGGCGCCTTAGCCCGTTGAGCCACAGGCGCCGAGCCTATTTTTATTTTTTTTGTTGCAGTTCTGGCCAGGACCAGGTTTGAACCTGCCACCCTCGGTATATGGGACTGGTGCCCTACTCCCAGAGCCACAGGCGCCACCCAGAGTACTTTTTTTTTATTATTATTGTTGGGAATTCTTTGAGGGTACACAGAAGCAGGCTATAATGATTGCTTTTGTTAGACAAGGACCCTCTTATATTTGGGTCCTGCCCCCAAAGGTGAACCCTATCCCTTGACCACCCCCCATGCCCTCCCTCCTTCCCCTTCTCAGCTCTCCCCGTCCCCCCCACCCCCACTGTTTGAAGCAGCTAGGATACAAATAAGAAATACAGTTCAATACATACTATTAATATTGTTGCTTCATAGAGTAATATTTATATATTTTTTGAAACAGAGTCTCAAGCTGTTACCCTGGGTAGAGTGCCATAGGGAAAATTTTAAATGCTAACAATTTTAGAAAATTTTTTTGTAGCTTAGGGGGTCTTTAGGCTACTGAGTTTTTATGTTCAACAGTAGTAGATGAGATATTCATTACCACTGTGCTCATGCTTCTAAGAAAATCTTTACTGAGCCCTTGTAGCAATCTGAGGATATAGTCATGTTGCACAAAGTTGGAATTTAATGGAGTGCACACAAAGTTTTTTTTTGAAAGAAGAAGGTCTGAGATTATCACCATTAGTGAAGAATTATTCATTTCAATAAAAGAATCAAAGAAAACTTGATCATAATTGGTCTCTTATGATTGATGTTTTAGGATGCTAGAGGCTTTTGCTAGTTACTTTTAAGTATTTTCCTTGTTTCACAATTCCTATGTTTGTTCTGGAGTGGTGTCTTTTTCTCTCTTCTTTTCATCTTCACTGTAGTATAATAGACAAATAAAAATTGCCTTTATTTAAGGTGTAAGACTTAATGTTTTGATGGACATATCCATGGTGAAATAATTGCCATCATCACCTCACATAGTCACCATTTTCCTCCTTCCCTCCCTTCCTTCTTTTTCCCATCTCTTCCTCTCTCTTTCTTTTGGAGTAGTATCTTCTTTCCAGGTGCTTTCGATAGCCAGTTGAACCTTTAGTGAATCAACTGTTTGTCTACACAATATCAATAATGAATTGATAGGTTTACCAGCTAAGATCATCAAATAGACTGGTCGTTTTGGCTTTAGTGGACACAGCTTCAGTATTCATTTTTAAATAATTACACAGAAACATTCACTTTCCAGAAAGAAAGCCCTCTTTTCTAGAAGGCAGCAAGTCCTGTGGTCTACCAGGGTTACAAACCTCTTTTCCACTGTCTTTTGAGCTTTGAATTAAAAATAAAAAATGTGATTTAGCAGTAGCACAAACAAAAGTGGTTACCAAAGTGACTTGCATCTTTGTGGAACGGTATTTTCTGGGTTACTGGTATTCTGTGTTACTGAATTTAGTGGTATGATGTTGAATTTTTATTTTGAAAATTGCTAAGTTTTAAAAACAATGGATACTTCAGCGCCTGTCCAAACCTCCAGCAGGCTGGAATGGTCCTTGGTCAACCTTTGCTGTAGAGTGAGTTTGATTTGTTACCTTGGAACGTTTTTCTATGGCTGTTTGTTCTTTTGTTCTCACTTTAGAGGAGCCAATGCAGTCGCTTTTGGCACCTGAGTTTTGTAACCTTTCCAGAATTTCTCCTTTATAACCTCTCATCACAGACCCAAATCCCAGAGGCGCATGCTAACTCAGCCCAGATGCCAGCAAGATCCATCCCCAGCCGGTCATTTGACCCTAATGAGTGAGCAGCCATATGTACAGTTAATTAAAGCTGAAGTCAAAATAATAAAATGAGTTTTCAGGATGCACTTAGCAATGGCAAGATTTCCTTTTGCAAAATCTGAAAACCACTTGTATAGCCACCAGAAAAAAGGGATAAACTAATCATATTAATTCCCTGTGCTTCAAAATCTCAGCCTCATAGTTGCCATGTATGTCCAGGCTGTATACTGAGAAGTCCACTGAAAGACATTTCAAGAAAGACACAGGAGAGAAGAAAGCACCGTCTGCGTCCTCCTCCAGCTCACAGTCTGGGGGGGCATTGTAAAAATTCATTTCTCTCCTTCAGTGGCTGAAGTCTGTGATCTCTCTTTTCTGTTGCCCTTGACCGTTGGCGGGTAGACTTTGCTTCTTCCCCTGGCTCTGCAGCACTCTGCACTTGCCTCTCTGCTCTGACAGTTGACTTGTCACCCTCGCTTCACTCTGTTTCTACTGGACACCGCTGGTATCAGTGGGGAGAGCTGATTGCTACGTTCAGGAGTGTTGTGAACCAGTTAAATGGTGGGTAGCTGTGATGGGAATATTTACATCACAGATTTGGCAAATATTCCAAAATCAGGGCTGTGATTTTTTTTGAGAGTTAGTTTATCAGCACATGAGGTCCTTGAAGTCCGCAATCTGGCTTTCATTTTGGATCTCTGGAGCCTAGCAGCGCCTGACATATGGTGGGTACATAATACATATTTGATGAATGAATGAATGAAGGGACTATATCTGGTCTCTGTAGGACACAAACAGAATGAAACCAACCAACCCAGCTTTATGTCTACTGAAATGTCACAGAAAGGCAGCGATTAAAGAGGCTTGCTGGAAGGTGCCCACCTCCCACCAAGATGTGTCCCTTGGTATTTTGCGGTAGTACCCTAGTCCCATATTGATGTCATTTTTAAAGTAAAGTGCACATTTTGATTGGTTTTAGGCAGAAGTTGACTGGGTAGAACAAAAGGGGAAGCTGATGAGAAGCCAAGACAGTGGGGGGTGACATGTTAGCCATTTAACACAGTGAAATGAAGATTAGTTTACACAATTATTATTCGGCTTAAGATCCACCACTTTATTTATTTGGAATAAATCATCCCAAAGGGATGATTTAATTTAATTTTGATCAACTTTAAAATTTGATTTTCATTTTTAATCCTTTTAAATTTTCTTTACCTTTTTGTATCCTTCTCTGTAACCTAGGGCCTTTATGACTTGTTTAACCAATGACCTCACCTATCTTTTTAAATAAGATAATCCCTACCACGGGTGTCCAACCTTCTGGCTTTTCTGTGCTACACTGGAAGAAGAAGAGTTATCTTAGGCCACACATTAAATACACAAACACTAATGAAAGCTGATGAGAAAAAAAAAAACCCAAACCCAAAACAAACAAACAAATGGTCTGTGCACGCTTTTCATGATAACCGCCTCCACAGATGAGTAAAAAAGTCTTCACAAAATCCTCACGTGGGACAACAGGTCGGAGCCCCTGGCTTAGTTCTCTCTCCCTACTTTTATTTATTTATTTTTTAAAATCACAACTTCCTTGTCTTTTGGTTCATTCTCCATGAGTTGTCTATTCCTGAATATGACTTAATGTGTTGTTCTAACCCTGTAATTCAACAGAGGACTAGTGGAGATAGTAAAGATTGAATTCAAAGCAGCAAAACCCTGAAGGATGGTCTTTCAGATGAGATTGGGCGCGTTCAGGGTCGTATGGCCGTAGACAAGGCTGGTATCTCAGTCACTGCAGAAGAGGTATGGGGAAAATTTCAGTGTGGGAGACAGAGAACATTCTAGGTGGTGTTCCCTACCAGGACCCCTGGACATTTGGAGGGCACACAGTATTAGGAATAGGGAGTGTGGGTATGTGCTGGAGATGAGGCAGGGGGCTGGAGAGGATGAAGCCTGTCAAAGATGTTGGGGGAGGGTCAGACAGCAGAGGGTCCCTGAGATAAACAGGGCGTTGTGCTGAAAGTCAGCTGTGGTCTTTAGAAACACTGTTTTTTTTTTTTTTTTTGTGACCTTTGTTGCCCTGGGTAGAGTGCCTGGCATCATAGCTCACTGCAACCACAGACTCTTGGGTTCAACCTCAAACTGTCTTGCTTTAGCCTCCCGAGTAGCTGGGACTACAGGTGCCCACTACAACACCTGGCTAGTTTTAGAGATGGAATCTCCCTCTAGCTCAGGCTAGAAGCCATGAGCTCAGATGACCTCCCCATCTTCCAGAGTTCTGGGATTAAAGGCGTGAGCCACCGTACCCAGCCTACACTCTGCTTTTCATCATTGCTGAAAACTTGTAAAGGGACAAGCTCACAGACCAGGCATAGGCTCGTTGGATTCACTTTTCTTGGAAAACTACCTAGCCCCTGCCCCAACCCCTAAGCCTTCATGGAGAAGGCAGTTCCAAACTAAAAGGGACTCCCAAAGAAGTCTCGTTTTACTATCTTTTAGAGGATTCTGGAAAATCCTTTCTGTTTATACCATAAAGCAAAAATTGCAGAATCTTTTCATTAAAATTCTTTCATTTTTATAACCAGATGAGCAATTAAAAAATAAAAGAGAGAGGGAAAAACTCTTTCATTTACCTAAGCGTATGTCTTTGTTTCTTAGACAAGCCTTAAGGAGCTAGAAGGTGGAGAAAAAGCCAAATCCTTAAGACTGGTTCTTGGAGTTGATAAAGTTTAAGTAAAGATTTTATCTTTATTACATCTCTTCTCTTGACTACAGCTCTCTGTGAAAGAGCATGAGCGGGAAGCAGAGTTTGAGAAAGTGACTTTACTTTTTTCTCCTCTGGGTTGGGGACTGATAAGTGGCATCTTTAGAACTGATATGAATAGAAAAGTTGTGCCAGCATGTGAGTCCTACCAACTGCTCGTGCCAGTGTGTTGGTTTGTGACATATTGTACAAAGCTCGAATGGAAGCTACTTTCTCTTTAAAGGTATCAGTCAGAAGCAAAAAAGGTATTATTAAAACTGCACATAAGCTTATCTCGTATTTACTGTATATTGGGTCTTCCATGTGCCATATTTAGTCTTTCAATACCAATGTAATTACTTCTATAATCCATTTTATAGGCAAGGAAACAGGCACAGATAAGTTCAATAACTTGCTAATAGGTAGCAATGGAGATAGGATTATACACCCAGGCACTCTCACTCCTTAGCCTATGCTTCTAACCAGCACACTCTCTCCTAGCAGCGCAAGGCAGGGCAAAAACCACAGTAGAGCATTTATTGAGCACCTACTGCTTGCCATGCACTGTGCTGAGTCTCTTCCATGTATCATTTGCTCACTTTCTCTATACAGGGAGGTTGGTACTGTTGTATACCCATTTCACAGAAGAGGCAAATGAGACATGTGTCACATGATTCATGTAATGGATCTGGGGTGCTGGTGGTAGTGAAGCACACTGACCCCAGAGTGACTGAAAACACTAGCAGGAGACACACACGAGTTTTCATAATGGCAGACCCTGGGGCCTGACATGACTGGTCATGAGTATGTTCGGACTATGCCAAAATGTGTGATTTCCTGTAGACCCTCCTTCCGTAGCATCTGGTACCCGCCCCATCTTTGGCAAAGTCGTGCCTGTCACTGCTCTGAGCCTCTCACTGCCCGAGCCCAGCCCTCCAGGCCTACGGGATGGAAAGGCCTCCAGCTGTTGCCTGTGGTAAGGGTGATGGACAGACGCTGTCATTGGTTGGTTTGTTGTAACAATGAAATAGAAGAAGGTAATTTCAGGTTTTTCTGTACCAATTAGTTGCTGCTGAAACTCTGAAATGAAAACTAGATCAGATCAGAGTGGAAAGCAATGATTTAAAAATGTGTTAAAGGGAGTAGTTTAATGAATAAAGTGTTATTTTTTCAGGAAAGAGAAACAACTACTGTAATGAAGAAGTTGCTCAGAGCAAAGTTTTAAGGCAACAAAGATGTTCATACCTTGAACCCCTGTGGACGGTTTAGCAGTTTAAGAAACTTGTCTTTGGCTTAGGAAGGAAGAGTGATCCAATTGAGTTGGACTCAATTTTGACCAAAGTACATTACTTAAACATTAATTTTTAATTTGACTTGTTAATATGTTGTTTAGGATATTGCATCCTCACTTGTAAGTGAAATATGTTTGTAATTTCCCTTTAACACAATATATTTTCCCCAATTTCAATATCAGGTGTATCCAGATCAAGTAGAATGATTTTGAAATATTTCTTCTTTTTCTATTGTCTATAAGATTTGGCATGACTTGTTTTTTAAAACTCTCCTTTACTTTTATTTATGTACTATTAGTTGTCTTTTTTTTGAAACTTTGGAAAAAAAAATTAAGAAGTTAACTGATGAGTTTATACTGAGCCTCACAGTCAAAGCACTTTAGAATGTCTTATTTGACAATGTGAATGTTACTTTCTTGGCATTATTATTACTAATATTGCTTAATATTTTGACGCAGTAATCGTCTGTTTTCTTTCTGAATGTATTTATCTTCATTAATTCTTTACGTGGTTTTTGTTTCTAGTCCTTATCTGAAACACTGTTATTGTTATTAAATTTTAAGCCTTTTAAATTCTGTGAAGGCAAAAAGTGGAAACCTCATTAACACATGTATATGTAATAATAAAAATAAAATAAAATAAATTATGCATCCACTGGAAAAAAAAAGAAGTTGCTAAGAGCAAAGTTTTAAGGCTACAAAGATGCTCATACATTGAACCCCTGTGGACGGGCTAGCAGTTTAAGAACCTTGTCTTTGGCTTAGGAAGGGAGAGTGAGGGGAGATTTCAGTTTATCCCTATTGGACTTTACTTGAACTTACACTTCTCCCCAAATTTGATGCTATAGATATTGAGCTGATAGTTTCTTCTTGCTTCCCCCAACTTCTTTTATCCCTATATAATACTTAATTTAAAAAAGTTCTTAATTATTATGGGTACACCATAGTTGTATATATTTATAGGGTACATGGGACATTTTATGTAGATATACAGTGTGCATTATTTCAGTCAGGGTAATGGGTGTGTCCATCACCTCAGGCATTTATCATTTCTTTTCACTGAAATTTGGGAAGCAATGTAGGTTCAAGGGGAAGTCCAATAAAGGATAAACTGAAATCTGCCCTTGCTCTTTCTTGCTAAGACAAAGAAACATTCATTAAACTTTTGTCCCTGAACCTGACCACACAGGTGCATTAACATTCCAATGTCGCTCTTTTAGTTATTTTAAAGTAGACGCTAGCTTATTGTTGATTATAGTCACTTTGTTGTGCTATCAGATATTGTTCATTTTACCTAATTATATTTGCACCTGTTAACCATCCTACTTTATTCCTCCTTTCCTGCTGCCTTTTCAGCCTCTGGTAACCATATCTGTCTCCATGAGATCAATTCTTTTTACTGTTTAACTCCCACAGATGAGTGAGAATGTACAATATTCGTCTTTCTGTGCTTGGCTCATCTCACTTGACATCATGTTCTCCAGTCCTGTTGATGCGGTTGCAAACAGCAGGATTTCATTCTTTTTACAGCTATGTAATACCCCATTGTGTATGTGTAGCACTCCTTCTTTATCCATTCATCTGTTGACAGGGCCAGCTGGGGCCAGAATCAGACAGGGACTCTCCATCAGTCCATCAGAGGTGCCCAGACCATAATGAACCCCAGGAATGGGCACAAATTCATGTGACCCTGGGATCTCAGGTTGTCATGTAATTTCTAGATTGTTATTCAGACGGATCCAGCTCTAGGATTGCAGTGAGGCTCTTGTTTCTGCTCAGGACTGGAGCAGGAGTACACGGCTTTGGTCTTTTCAGCTGTACACCCCAGCTACTCCGTGTTCTGTCTTGGACCCACAGCACACGCAGCACCAGGGAGCTTGTTAGAACTGCAGAGTCTGGGCGCCACCCCAGACCTCCTGCTGAGGCTCTGCATTTTTTTTTAATGTCTCTTTTGTTTATTTTTTTTTTATTTAATCATAGCTGTGTACATTAGTGCAATCATGGGGTACAGTGTGGATCTGCATTTTAACCAGACCCCAGATGAGGTGCACGAAAGCCTGAGCAGCTCTGCTCTAGACCATCTCTGACGGATCAGACTCTACCTAAGGAATGAGGCTGGCAGGAGTTTTTAGATTTGCAGAGCCGTTCAGCATAGTATGTTTGAAGTAAATCCAATGATCACTTGCTATTAAATACTGAGAGATTATTTTTTCTGTCTTTGCTTGTCTTTGCTTACTGCTTTTATCTAAATTTGGATTTTATTTTGGGATTTTTGATTTTCATGTTAGTCCATAATGGAGCTTGATGTTATATATCAGCTTGAATTCTCCTTCCCCTCCATTCTTCTTGAGCTAAGAATGCTGATAATAGAAAGAAACTACAGAGCTGACATTCAAGGAAAATCTAGAAAAATGAATTCCTTTTTATCTTCAGGCAGAGTAGCTCCAATGAATAGAGTACTGTAATAAAACCTTTTTATATGCCTGTCATAGAAAGACAAACCTTTTCCAAAGGAAATAGATTTGAGTATTTGCGAGAAATGACAAACAGCCTGACAAAAACGTTGAATTTCCCTTTTAAATGTTCAGTAGGGGAAGGTTTTAACTTCCCTTGTCAGGTAAAAAAGAATTCATTATGAAAGCCATTCCAGCTGAAACTCAGAAATGAAAATAGACCAGATCAGAGTGGAAAGCAATGATTTAGAAATGTGTTAAAGGGAGTAGTTTAATGAATAAAGTGTCAACTTTCTATAGGAGGAAAAATAAATCACACATGGGCTACCTGGTTTTGTCGCCATGAATTAGCTGGGTTTAGTCTGCACTGCCACTCTGTGTAAGGAGACATTAAAACCCAATTCTCACTAAGATTTGTATAAGTGAGTTGTTGATAATGATGTTAATAATGGCATTGCATCCACTTTCCGACTCCTCTATGCCAGCAAATGCTAAAAGGAAAAAAGAAAATGAGGAGCATTTGAATGAAAATGGCCTTCATTTCAGAGTTTTTCCATTCTGCAGACGGCCCTGAGCCCTGGGTCTGTCTACCAAGGAAGGACCTAAGGCCTGCTGCAGAGCTGTCTAGATTCTGTGTCTTGCCGTGCTGGCTTTGGGATTTCAGGTGTGTTGGTTGCTCCGGCTGCCGTAACAAACTACCACAAACTGGGTGCCTTAAAGAATAGAAAATGATTCTCTTGTGGTTCTGAAGGCTAGAAGGTCAAGATCAAGGAGCTGGCAGGGCTAGGAGGGAGAATCTGTTCCATGCCTCTCTCCTAGCTTCTGGTGCTCTGCTGGCAACTTTGGAGTTCTTTGGCTTGTGGTTGTATCATCCTGACCTCTGCCCTTATCTTCAAATGGCGTCTGTTTACACATCAGTGTCCAAATTTCCCTGTTAATTATCAGGTCACTGGTTATTTTGGTCTAGGGCCCACCCTAATGCACGTATCTTAAGTTGACTACATCTATAAAGACCCTGCTTCAAATACTATCATATTGTGAGGTGCTTGGGATTAAGATTTCAACATACCATTACTGGGAGACACAATTAGACCCTTAACACTGGGTGAGGCTGCTTTGTATCAGAGTTGGATTTGTTAGAGATCAAACTCCATGTTCCTGGCATACTCCTGGGCATGGGATCTGAATTCATCTCATCATTGTTGAATAATTATAGTAATTCCTTACCTAGGGATAGGCATGTACAAAGCACTCTCATCTACCTCTGAGGTATGAATTCTATAAAACTCATAAGTGAGAAAATGGAGGCATTAGGGGTTAACAGAATGTTTTTCCTATTCTGCAGTTGTCTGGTTTGTTTTCTCGTTTGTTTGTCCCTGCAACTAAAAGTGAGGCAGGGACCTTGACTATCTGCTTAATGCTTTATCTCCAGCTCCCAGCATGGTGACTAATGCACAGTGGTGACATACACATCTGTGGAGTGAATGAATGACATAGCCAACAGCAGGGATCTTAGTCTGAGTTTTCTGACTCCACACCTAGTTCTGGTTTGTTATAGAAATAGATGAATAAATGGACACATTTCCACCACTCTGTGGTGTCCAAGACAGAATTCTATCCTAGGCCTGGCATGGTGGTTTACACCTGTAATCCTAATGCTCTGGGAGGCCGAGGCGGGTGGATTGCCTGAGCTCAGAGGTTTGAGACCATCCTGAGCTGGAGTGAGCCAGAGTGAGACCCTGTTCCTGCCCACCCCCAAAAAGCTAGGCCTTGTGGCAGGCACCTGTAGTCCCTGCTACTTGGGAGGCTAAGGGCAAGAGAATCACTAAAGAAGAAAAGAAACAAAAAGAAAAAATTAAAAAAAAACTTTAAAAATTAAGATGACTGAAAGCCAGTTGAAAGTAAAATTAAAAAAAAAAAAACAACAAAAAACCAACAACCCCCCCACCCCAAATTCCACCCTAGAGTGCGTAACTAATGGTGTTAGTATGATGTTACAAAGAGACATAAAAGTAGAGAAGAATATTCCCCTACCCCCAGGATTTTGCTAGATTTTTAAACAAACTAAAAGAAGAGAGGGAGACTAAACCAGTGGGAAATTAATTTTACCCTGTAACTTACTGGCACACCCACAACTGACACGCACATTAGACGGTACGTAACCTGGTCACATGCAACCCTCTCTGATCCCTCTCCTTCCCTCCTCCACGTTCCATTTCATTCTGTTCCCTCCCCTTCTCTCTTCTCTTCTATTCTATCTTTACAATGCTAATTTCACCCTCTGAACTGATTTTATAATGCACTGACTTGTGACCTGCCATTGAAAAACACTATGGGAGAGACACCAGGCATCCGTCAGAATCCACGTGCCCCCTTTTCTGGTCACTTATTGAGCCTGCAGTTACCAGCCTTCCGTATTTCTAGGTGTGTCAGGTGGCTAAGTCCTCTCTGTGGAATCTGAGTGGAAGTAAAATGTGTAACTGGTAGGTTGGGCTCATAAAAACCTCCTTTATTGTCCTGTCCCCTCCCGGCTTATGGGAGAGGGGAATTGGCAGCTGCCTTTCTTTTTTTTGTTTTTTTTTAGAGACAGAGGGTCACTTTGTCACCCTCAGTAGAGTGCTGTGCCATCACAGCTCAGAGCAACCTCCAGCTCTTGGGCTTAGGCGATTCTCTTGCCTCAGCCTCCCAAGTAGCTGGGACTACAGGCACCTGCCACAATGCTTGGCTATTTTTTGTTGCAGTTGGCCGGGGCCGTGTTCGAACCTGCCACCCACGGTACATGGGGCCGACGCCCTACCCACTGAGCCACAGGCGCCACCCCGGCAGCTGCCTTTCGAAGATGGCAGAGATATTGTCAGCCTGGGCCCCTGGACCGTCGAAGGACAAAGAGTAAACTACTTGTTCTTTAGGCTTCTAAATCTTTGTGGTTACTTGTAAGAGCAATGTAGCTTATCCTCACTCAACCAGTGACCAAGCAGAGGTTTGACATTTTTTTTTTTTTTTTTTTATTAAATCATAGCTGCGTACATTTGTGCAATCAAGGGGTACAATGTGCTGGTTTCATATACAATCTGAAATGTTTTAATCAAACTGTTTAACATACCCTTTATGACATTTTCTTAGTTATTGTATGAAGACATTTGTACTCTGCATTTAGTAAGTTTCGCCTGTACCCTTCTAAGATGCACCGTAGGTGTGGCCCCACCAATTACGCTCCCTTCACCCCAACCTCCATCCTCCCCTCCCTTCCCATATTCTTGTGCTGTAGTTGGGTTAGTGGATCTATGTTTAACATTGTGTTTGGTAGCTATGGGCCATATGTAGCACACAGTGCTGAGTGTAAATATATTTAAGAAAATAGGAGCTTCTCCCAACACCTTATGGTTGCAAAAGTCCTGGAAGATGACTCCATCACTGGGGTTATGCTGACCAACTGAACTTGTCACTTGTGAGATGGATATAAGATTCACACACTTACTGCCGCCTTTTTATGTGCAATGTAAAAGAGCACAAGTAGAATGAAAGCATAAATTTGTAGACATGAGAAGAGCAGAGCTTTCATGAGAAAATAAACATCAGATCTGACTTACTGTGTGAAATCATCCAATTTAATGCTAACACACGTTTATGAATCTCCTCTGCAGACAACAAAGACAGGTGGTCATTATGTGCCAGTTTTCCTTGAATGCCAAGGGCAGAGAAGCAAAGTATGGAAGATCTAAGCCTCGGTTGTTTCTTTCTTCTCCTTTTCCTTTTCGATGTACTGAGTCCCCAGTGGTAGCTACTGGCATGTTACTGTCCAAGATTTGCTCTTTGTTAAGTACGGAAAAACCAGATGATATAACATTCACTCATTTTCTTTTTCTCCTGCTATTCATCTAATAGCAACCTCAGTGAGCAGGATAATGGTAGAGAGTGTCAGGACCAGAATGGAGGGGAGGAAGCAGAAGCCCGCATAATTTCCAAACTGAGTTCTTTTGCGTAAGTACTTTAGAAATGGCTAGAGATTTATATAAAGTTCTCTCCTATTAAGACTCCAAGTTGATTTTAGGTGAAGTCATTTTTCCATAATTATCTTCACCATTGAATGCAAATACTGCAGAGCTGGAAGGGGCTTTGTGATTTTCTAGG